>JANZYN010000071.1:0-148950 GCA_025583755.1 Cordyceps tenuipes | reverse complement strand
ACTAGTAGCTATAGTATATATAGTAATAATTATAGAAATATAAAAACATCTATAAATAGAATAGATATTTTTATAGAATTAAATAAAACACTATATAGATAAAAAGAGATTACTAGTACTAATCCTAAAGAGAGGAGATAAAGTTTACCTTATCTATAAAAATATTAAGATAAAATAACCTAGTAATAAACTTAACTAGAAGAAAATTAGACTATTCCTTATTAAATAAAAACTATTAGAAGTTAACTATAAACTATTATTACTAGAAGGGATAAGGATATATCCTATATTTTATATATTATTACTAAAGAAAGCACTAAGTAATATAACACTTATTATAAACGTTACTATTAAAGATATAAACGAATATAAAGTTAAGAAAATACTTAGAGTATAGGGTATAGGAAAAAATCACTATTATCTTATTAAATAGAAAGGATACCTAAACTCTAAGAATATATAAGAACTAGTTAAGAACCTTACTAATTACTTTAACCTACTTTAGTAGTTTTAGGAGCAATTAGGGGACCTAGGTTAGGGAAATCCTTAACGCTAAACTAAGTCTAGTCGGGTTTATTAGGAACACCTAGGGCCTATAGGTCGTAAGCTATCTAGTGTTTATAGGAGTCTAGAATAGGAAGAATATTATCTTCCTTATTTAACTCCTATATTCTACGCTTAAATAATTCATAACTCTTATCCTTCACCTAATAGCGAATCTTCTAGATCTACACTAAATAATATACTACCTAAGAAAGTTAAGACTATAGCTCTAATAAATAATCCTTTACTTTTTCCTTATCCTTATCTAGCTTTTTCTATTAGGCTATTAGACGGTTTACTACCCTAGGGTTAGTAGTTACTATAAGAGACCTAAGAAGAACAAGAAACCTATAGGAAGATACCACTATTACACTATTATAGGAACGACTATAACTAATGTACTACTTATAACGCGTTTTACTATCTATAAAACGGTACTTCTTTTTATATTTAAAGTAGTAAGAATAAGGTATATCTATATTAAAGCCGTTTAAAGCAATAAAGGCCTTTAGGACGTTATACTCGTTGCTTTTACGCGAGTAGGGTTTCTTAACACGACTTAATATAACGTTAGAATATAATAATATAGGAGGGAAGTTATAACCTACTAAAAAAGGAACTTAGTAGCCTTAAGGATAAGTCTAATAGAGGGAGGAGTATAATGTTATAAATGATCCTAAGTAACGTAGGGCGGCCTAAAGAGGAGGCTAGGCGAGGCGCCTATAGGGCGCCTAGTTAGGATAAAGGGTCACGTGACTATAGTGGGCTTATAGGAGCACTATAAGCTAGTAAGCTAAAGAAGGATTATAGCCTCTATATAAGCTAGTAATCTAGCCGTTATAGTAGAGGATAGGATAGGTATATAGGGAAGAGGATTTCTAGTAGATAGCTAGACTAGATCTCTACTAATTAATCTAAGTAATAGTCTTACTATTAGGAGTAACCTCCTAACGTGACTTATAACACTACTTATTACACTCTTATACATTTAACCTAACTCACTATCTAAGAAACAGATTCTACTATGCCTTAGAGATAAGCTACCGTTATATCCTACTCCTACTTACGTTGTTACTACTTACGCTCTCCTCACTATAACCCCTATCTACGCTCCCCTATACGTTATATATGCTTTAAGGAGTCTTACGACCTCTCTATATCGGTTAGGACTATACGCCTATACGTCGCTATTACGACCTTAACCCCTATTATTAAGGTCGTTAGCTTAACGCCTAACTAGCCCTCCTTATAGCTCTAATTATAGGATAGTACCCCCTCTAGGACCCCCTCTTATAGCTATACCTTCTTTAATACTATTTTTAGTTCGTCTTAAGGCGGTAGTGTCTCTAGGGCCCTTAATACCCTAAGTAGCGCTAATCTAGTTAGTAATAGGGAGTCTAATAATAACGATAAGCTTTAAGGAAGTTCTACTATATTTTTTTTTTTTTTTTATATTTCTTTTATCCTTATTTTTATTTTATTTTAGTTTTTTTTTTTTTTTATATAGCTAATATAAGTACTATAAGAATTTATTATATTCTAACTACTAGTTAGTTTAGTTCTAATATAATTATTTTTTATTATTTTCTTTTTTTTTTTTATTAATAAGTATAATATCTTAGTTTTAAGTATAGGTTATACGTACTAAGGGTCTAAGGTATAGTACTTATAATACTATAAGCCTACTAAGGGGTACTAATTAATTAAATCTTATATATCTATATATTAATTCTATAACTATCTACACCTATATTATAGTATTATTATATTACTTATATTACCTAAGTTTTACTACTACTAGGCTATTATAGAATTAAAGGTTACCCTATTAGGAAGTAAACCGTACTAGTGCTTCTATACTTATTAGTGATTAAAATAGTTCCTATATTAGCTTACTATAGCCTTACCACTTAGTAAGGGCCTTATACGATTTTCCCTAGCTACGCCTATTTTATATCTATAGTATATCCTCTACCTTATATTATAGGTACGGCCCTAACCTATCGTCTTTATCTATAAGGACTAGTTCTAGTATCTAGTTTATTATAGCTTAAGAGGGAAAGAGGTCTTTAGCTATACGTTTAATAAGGTCGATATAGAACGTCTTATATATATTCCCTAGGATATTTAACGTTACTATAAGTAGAGATAGTATAGTTACTACTATATACTAGTAGTAGACCTAGTTAAGTTTCTTTAATAGCTAAGACGTAGTAATATTATATAAGGAGAGCTATACCCTATCCCTAACCTAATAGCACTCTACTAGCTAGTAGGACTTATCTACTATATCCTTCTACTATTACTAGGTGTATATAATACTTACCTATACGAGCTTAATACCTACCCGTATCTATATAAGGAAGGTATAAGTATAGGCGGTTAAGGAATTCCTATATAGAGGGGGTATAGTTTCTAACTAGTGTTAAATAAGTGCCGTATAAAATCTATAGAGGAGGAAATTAGGGCTATACCCTATAGTAGAGGAGTTTTAATTATTAAGGGCTAGTTATGTATATAAGAGTTAATTAGGCTAGTTAAACTATAAATAAAAGACTAGGACGTATAGTACCGCCTAGACTTCCTAGTTAGCCTATTCTATACTACTATTACTTTAAGGGTAGAAGGCCGTTAAAAGGGCCTAGGTTGTACCTATTAGAGTATATAGCGTTCTCTAGAACTACCTAACCTAGTCTAAACCTTAATCGCTAATAAGGACCTATAGGAAGCCGTATAGACGCTACTAGTACAATAGGAAGTATTTAGTGTATACCTTAGCCGTTATTAATGTTATTACCTCTAAGTGTATAAACTTTAATAGACGGTCTATAATAACTATAAGGTAGTATAGCTATAACTTATCCTATATAGGTAGGTTAGTTATAAAATCTATTAAGATTTATTACTAGTATTAGTCTAAGGGAGGAATTAAGTTTAATAACCTTTAGTATAGCTATTATAATATATATACACTATAACACTTATAGTTCTATATATAACGTATAACGTCCTAAGATATACCTAGCTAATAGTAGTCCTAGGCTAGGATTATAAAGGTAGTGTTTTACCCTAGGTGGTTAATAGCCTTTAATGTATATATTAGCTCTATTAGCTATATAGTAAGAGGCTCTTAAGACAGTACCTATAAGTGGCTATAGAACTATAAGTTAAATAATAGTAAGATAGAGTAGTCTACTATTTAAGATTTTATAGTAGCTTATATAGAGAACTATTATACACCTATCTATATATTATATATCTTAGTAGTATATATTAGGTCCTCCTTAATTATACGCACCTAGAGGGTTAATAACTCTAGGTCTATAAAAGGGCTCTATTAGGCTAAACCCTTATCGTTGCCTTCTAGGGCCTATATTATAGTTAGGATAAGTATAGCCTATACTTATTTTAGGCCTAGGTCGCTATACGATTCTAGGTGGCTTAATACGTCTAGCTGTACTACTAGGGGGCTAGGTTAATAATAGAGGTAATAATTAAACTATAAGAGAAACTCTACCTAATAGGCCTATCTTTTAAAAAGCGGTTATAGTTTAGTAAAGTACTTAAGGTTTTTATAATCCGTTAAGATTATAAAGGGGGCTAAACGTCCCTATAGCTCTACTAACTAGGCTTTAATATAGGTAATAACTACTAATAACTCTTTATTATATATTATATAGTTATATTTAACTAGGGTTAGTTTTATAGAGTAGTAGGCTACTAGTTATAGGATTCTATCCTCCCTAACTTATAAAAGGCAGCCGCCTAGGCTTACACTTAAGTAGTTTATTTTAATAATTATATCTAACTCTAGGTTCTAAAGGGCTAGATATAGAGCTATAAGGAATAGGCGTTTAAGCTCCTAAAAAGCCTCCTCTTCTACTATACCCTATATAAAAGGGACCCCCTTCTAAGTTAACCTTATTAAGGGGGCTATTTAAGTTAAGAATTAAGGGATAAACTCCTAATAGAAGTTTATAAACCCTAGGAAGCTATAGACACTTAATACTTTCTTAAGTGCTTCTTATTCCTAAATAGCCTTAACCTTCTTAGGGTTAGGCGTTAGTAACTTCCCTATATTAATAATAAACTAAAGATATTTAACCGTTTTAGTTAAAAAGTCGTATTTCTTAAGGTCTAGAAAAAGTCCACCTTTCTAGAGCTAGGTAAGGATAACCTTTACCTTTACCTTATAATCGGCTAGGTCCCCTAAACTATATATAAGGATGTTATCTAGGTAGGCTATAGTGTAATCGTTAAGGCTATCCCTTAGGATATAGTTAATATATCTCTAGAATATTATAGGGGCGCCTAATAATCTAAAGGGGTAGACCTACTACTTAAATAGGCTAAACTAAGTATAGAACGCTATATACTTTTCTAACTTAAGGTCTATCTAAAGCTAGTAGAATACTAAATAGATATCTAGCTTAGTATACTATATTACCTAAGATAATATATATAGTGTCTCTTTAATTAATAGTAAAGGGTAGTAGTTATATTCTATAATTACGTTTAAGGTATAATAATTAATATAAAAACACTAAACGCCGTTTAGTTTCTTAATTAATAGGATAGGTACTACTACTAGTAAGGAACTAATATAGATCTAGCCTATATCTATTAAGGCTATAAGTTATTACTATAGTTCTAATAGCTAGTCCCTTAATATATAATATAGTCGTTTATAAGGTAACTCCTTAGGGGTACTATTAGGTTACCTTTAGATTTTAATTATATAGTTAAAGTTTTATTAAAGTAGGAGAAGGTTAGACGCCTCTACTTCTTTAAATAAGGACGTAAAGTTATTATACTATATAGAAAGGGTTTACTCTCCTACTAGTACGTATTTAAGTTAGGAGTTAATCTTATATAGGCTAGTTCTATTAACTACTACCTTTTCTCTAGTTTAGTACTACTTTTACTTTAAGAGTATATAGAATTAGCTTCCTATTAGGAGTCTTACTAGTTTTCCTTTCTACTAATAATTAGTTATTAGGATTCACTAGTTAGGTTCTTTATAAGGGTAGAGATAGTCTTACACTAGGTTAACCACTAGGTAGTATTACTTTAACTATAGTAATCCTAGGATTACTAATCGTACTAGTAAAGGAATAATATATAATAAGACTAGGAACTTCTATCTATTAATATTAATTATTACCTATACGGCTTTACTTATTATTATAAGTAAATCTAGACTAACTATTAGTCGTATATATCTTACTATTACTAGCTAGAAGTATAGTAGTTAAAGAGCTTTTACTAAGCTTTCCTAGATTACTCTATAGTATTTACACCCTATATTAACTAGGGTGTCTATAGAGGTAGATATATTAATAATACTTAGAATAAGAAATAGCTTAGAATTTATTTAAGTTACTAACTAAGTCTATGTTTCTTTCTTCTAACCCCTATTAGGGTATAATAGAACTACTTATTTATCTAAAGGGAGTCTTATCCCTAGACCTTATTGTTTTCTACCTCCTCTTTATACTTATTGTCTATAATCGCTACTACCTTAATTATTATAGGTAGCCTAATAGGTAGGAGTTAGTACTTTACTATCCTATATCCTTCCTAACTATAGTATAGGCACGTCCTTACGTCTTATTGCTTCTAGATCTTAGACTAGGAGACCTAGGCGGTTTATTATATAGCGCTAGGTTAATACTAAACCGATTCTAAGGGTCTAGTATAAAGTATATTCACCCCTATTATCTATATATCCCCTTTATAGTTAGTTCATTAGGGTCTATTAAACTTCTTTACCTATAATTAGTAGGACTCCTTAATCTAATAGGATTTAAGGTTAACTAAGATCGCCTTTATATCTTAGACTACTATTTTAAAGTTAGTTTAAGAAATATACTACCTAATAAAAAGGTTCTATATTATATCTAATAAGGTTAATTATAGCTTATTAAGCTTTACCTTATTAGACTAGGATAATCCTTTAGTTATAGTAAGTTCCTATTTAAACTAAATATAGTATTAAAAGAAGGACTCCTTCTCCCTTTATTTTATTAAGCCTAGCTATATTATTACTAGTTCCTAATAGTAGGGGTCACTAAATACTATCTTAAGGTACATTAGAAAGAGGAAGGGGTTTAATTCTCTTTACTAGCCACCTACCTTAAAGTATATAATAACTTTCTATTAGGCTAAAGGGCCTAAGTAAGACTAGACATATATAAATTAGGTCTACTAGGGGCTAATAAAGGCTATATTAATTTCTAGCTTATATTCTATTACCTACTTCTATCCTATAAAGGTCTTAGTGTTACTATTAAATTTTTCGCCTTATAGGAGTAGTTTCTATTATATTACTAGTTTAAGGGAGGATTATTATACACTTAAAGGTAAGCCGTTATTATATATAGTTAATTAGACTACTACTAATAGTTATTCCTATATTATACGTATCTTTATTTTAAGTTAGTTGTTTTATTCTAGTAGAATTTATATCCTTACTACTAGTTCGTTGTATTCTATTAAAGGTACCTCTACTAAGGTATTCGTTTCTATTAAGAAGAGTTTTTAATTATTATAGGCTAGCCCTAGGCTACTATAAGTAGGTACTATAAAGGATATTTATTAAAAACTCTTAGGGAGTAGAAAGGGGATAAGGCTAGGAGGTCGGTCGAATATAGCTAAAATAAGGTAGCTCCACTTTACTCTTATAATAGTGTACGTGACTAGTCACATAGGCATCACCTAAGCTAGGCTAGAGCCTAACTCTATTATAGTATTATATATATATAATAATAATAAAAGGACACTATAGATAAATCTTACCGCCTAGTAGAACGCTATTAGGTTAGGGATAAGGTATAGCTCTCTCTATATAATATTACTATATCTTAGCCTTCTAAGAAACTTAACTAGGTCTATTATAAATATATAATAATAGCTATACTATTACTAGTTATAATAACACTAGATATCCTAAGGAATATATATAAGACTTTCTATATTAACCTTATTAAATATATAGCTAAAGACCCTTTCCCCTCCTAGGTTATAACTAACTAAATACTAGACCTAGTCCTAGTAGATAAGGGTAATAGGTTAGGACTATACTTATAGTATAAAGTAGAAGAAATACTATAAGTATAAAATAGGTAGGGTTAGATAAAATTGTATAAGGCTCTTACTAAATAGTAAGGCTATAATAAGCTAATATAGGAACTACTCTAATTACTAATAGATATAGAAGTACTAGTATAGTTTACTATATAATAGGGAAATCTAGAATCCTATAATAGCCTAGTAGTAATAAAAATTAAATAATACTAATAATATAATAATATAACTACTAGTATAAAGGTTAAGATAAACTAAAATAGTATAGGTTAAAGGATAGAGGCGTAACTACTAGTATAGAGGTTAGGACTAACTACTATAGTATAGTAGTTAGAACGGTTAGGACTAACCACTATAATAGTATAAAGGGAGATATATATAGAAGGGAGGGCTATATAATAGAGTTAGACTCTAGCCTAGCTTATATAATAACTATATAATATATTATAGAAGTATAGTAGGAGCGGTTAAGGTAAACCATTATAATAGTATAGAGAGAGATATACCTATATAGTAGGGCGGACACTAGGAGTAAGACGGACCTACCTCCTATTAGCTATATAAGAATAACCTTTTAGCGCTATAGTACTACCCCCTTTTTTACTCCCTAAGAGTTTTAATAAACATCCTTTATAGTACCTACTTATAGTAGCCTAGGGCTAGCCTATAATAATAATAAGGTTAGTTATAGTTTATTAAGCTTTACCTTATTAGACTAGAATAATCCTTTAACTATAGTAAGTTCTTATTTAAACTAAATATAATATTAAAAGAAAGACTCTTTCTTTTATTACTTTATTAAACCTAACTATATTATTACTAGCTTTTAGTAGTAAGGGTTACTAAAGACTATTTTAAGGTATATTAGAAAGAAGAAGGGATTTAATTCTCTTTATTAACTACCTACTTTAAAATATACTATAACTTTCTATTAGGCTAAAGGGCTTAAGTAAGACTAAATATATATAAATTAGGCCTACTAAGGGTTAATAAAGACTATATTAATTTCTAATTTATATTCTATTACTTATTTCTATTTTATAAAGGTCTTAATATTATTATTAAATTTTTTACTTTATAAAAGTAGCTTCTATTATATTACTAGTTTAAAAAAAGATTATTATATATTTAAAAGTAAACTATTATTATATATAATTAATTAGACTATTACTAATAGTTATTCCTATATTATATATATCTTTATTTTAAATTTATTATTTTATTCTAATAGAATTTATATCTTTACTATTAGTTTATTATATTCTATTAAAGGTACCTTTACTAAAGTATTTATTTCTATTATAAAGAGTTTTAATTATTATAGGCTAGCCTTAGACTACTATAAGTAGGTACTATAAAGGAAGTTTATTAAAACTCTTAGAGAGTAAAAAAGGGGTAGTACTATAGTACTAGGAGGTTATTCTTATATAGCTAATAGGAGGTAGGTCTATCTTACTCCTAGTGTCTACCCTACTATATAGGTATATCTCTCTTTATACTATTATAGTAGTTTGCCTTAACCACTCCTACTATACTTTTATAATATATTATATAGTTATTATATAAACTAGGCTAGAGCCTAACTCTATTACACTTATAGGCTATATACTTATACTACCTACTTTTCTAGTGTCTTCTAGAGACTATATAATAGCCTAGATTAATAGTATTATTTTATTAAATAATTTATAAAACGTGTTATTAATATCTAAAGCTATATTATTAGAAATATAAATATTATTATCTTTACTTAATACTAGCCTTAGTAATAAGTTAGATAATTCTTTTAGTATAATAATTATACTATAACTATTATCTAGTAGTAATAGTAAGGGCTTTAATAGTAGTAGAGGTAGGTAAAGATATAATTAACCTTTAATACACTATAGCCTTAATAATAGTCGTAGTGCCTAAAAGGTCTAATAATCGAGATTAGATTAAAAGGCTATATTTTATAATATATCTATATTTTATAATATAGTAGGTATAGAAATATTACTCTATACTTCTATTATTTATATTATAAAAAGACGTTAATATTATAGGTTAAGAAAGAGAATAAGAGTAGTATATAAAATAGTAAGCCTAATATAAAGACTTCTATATAAAGTGAACCTTTTATAGCTTAATAGATAGTAGTCTAATACTACTAACTATCTACCCTTTTTTTAGTAGAAAGGTCGTCTAGACGAAAAGAACACTTTTATCTATCTTAGATACTAACTTTTACTAAAAGTAGGGTATTTATATTAAGACATTAAACTACTTAAACACTCTTAAGCTAGTTATAGTAATCTATAGTTAAATATAGGATAAAATAACCAATATATACTACCTAATTATATTTTATACCCTTTAAATTACTAATTTTAAATATATAAGTTATTATATCTATTATCTAGTTATAACTAAACTACTATATTATTAGTATTATCTTATATCTATTTAAATATAACGTCTATTATAAATTACTTAGGGTTAATAACGTATAGGGCCTATACTTTTATACGGCTATATTTTAATTAGGTGGTTAATTATAAGAAAAGGTGTTTAGTTAGGCTAGAAGAGCTAGAGGATAAGGGTACTACTCTAAAGCTAAAATAAGTCTAGGTTAAAACTAAATTAGCTATATATTTTACTATAACGTATATTATATAGGTTTAGTTTAATAGATTCCTATAGTTATAGTTATAATATATTAGATAGGTTATATTAAAGGCTACTAAGCCTTTTAAACACTCTTATCTTTTATAACTATTATTAAGCCTATATCTTAATAGTAAAGACTAGTATTTAGTTATAAAGGTAAGGATAAGGTTCTATTAGCTTAGAATAGAGACTACCTATAGTAATCTACCTTTAAGAAGCACTAATAAAGTAATACTATAAGTCTTAGCTAGAAAAAAGCACTAGAGGGTTATAATAGCTACTTATAGATATTAAGTATATTTTATAAGATAGAGGACGCTATAGGCTAAAGTTAAAATTAAAGGGGAGAGTATAGTATGTGTAGATTCTACTATTTCGTCACTAAGTCGTAGGGTATAATTAAAGACACAAGCGTCGTAAAGGAGGCTATAAGGGGGGTGTAAAGAAGGAAAAAGGTAAGGGAAGAGGGTAAGCTAGCGATATAGGTAGGAGGGAGTACTTTATAGCTAGCGCGTAAAGTGGTGAGGCGCTAGTAGGGGCTAGGTGGATGCTACTAAACCTAGAGGGGAAGGCTATAATACTAAGATTATAATATAATATATATATATATAGTTTAAATTAATTCTATACTTAAACTAGAAACGTTAATATATAATTAAATAGTATATTATACACTTTATCTATTATAACTTAAGTATATAGACTCTCTATAAACTCCTTTTTAATAATAAAAAGATATTACTTTCTATCCTAACTAAATAGATATTATATTAGGTCCTAACTTAGCTATTAATATAAATATAATAAAAGGCGTTTACTTAGATAGTATAATATAACTTACTTTATATATACTTAAGTATATACCTTATATTTAATCCTCTTTATACTCTATACTTAAGCGTTATATATATATACTAGGTGCCTAAAGGCCTTTAATCTTAGGTGCTTTAATTAGAGATACTATTTTACTTCCTTATCTATTTATATAGGTAGAGGTATAGTAGAATAATTAGTTAAATATTACTTTTAGTCTTCTATTACTATAATAAGTATTTTAGAATAATTAGAGTATACTAGTTTTTAGTTAAAAGGGTTATAATCCTAAAAGTAAAGGTTATTATTAACCTTAATAGTCTTAATAATAATATTATTATTATATATTTTATATTTAAAAGTATTATTAAGACTATATATTTAAATTCCTATCTTCTTTATAAAGTTAATAGAGATAATATTAATATAGAACTTATTAATAAAATTAATATATATTAGTTTAATATTATATATTCTTTTAGTACTTTATATATTACCTTTAAGTATATAAGTACTATATCCCTAGATTATATATTTAGACTAGTTAGTACCTATAGTACCTACTTTAACTTAAAAAGAGCTAGGATTTAGAAAGCTTTTATTATTAACTATATAAAGCCTAGTACTAGTATCCTAAATAGTACTATTATATAACTTATAGTATACTCTAACTACTATAACTACTATATCTTAAGGGTTAAACTATTAAAGAGCTATTAAATAAAGGAATAGATTTATACTTAGCTTAGTCTCTTTAAATATATAGATAAGGTTAGTATTAAGTAGATTAATACTCTTCTAATCTCTTAACTAGTCTTTTTCTTTTAATAGTAAATAGTAGTTAGTATTAGAAAGCTAGATATAGAGTTCTTTCTATTTTAACTTATATAAGTAAATAATTACCTTTTGTTTCTATTAATTGATTATATACCTTATATATATTCCTTTTAGTAATTTAATACCTAAGACTAACTTTAAGTTATAATAGTTAATTAGTTTTTACTTATAGTATACTATTCTATTAGTACTCTTTAACGGTCCTCTATAAGAGTAATTAGCTATTTTCCTTTAGTTTTCTAAAGTTCCTAGTATACTTAAATTAACCCTTTTAAGTATAGAAATAGTATAGACCTATATATTTAAGTATTTTTTAAGTATAGTAACTTTTTAAAAAATTTATATATATCCTATAAGATTAAATAGTACCCCTTTATTCTTATAGCTATTAGTAATTATAATTTACTACTAGATAGTAGCCTAGGGCTTATTATAGTAGTTTTTTATAACTTTAAGGAATTTCTTAATAGTAAGAGTACTTTTAATCTTAAGAATCTTATATTAAACGTTTAGTAAGTATACTTTATTTTAATACTCTAACTATTTAAATACCTTTATTAAAGAAAGTTAACCTAACCTTATTATATTATTATAAGTATAAAAGGTATTTTTATATACTTTTTAGTCTAATAGGGCTAATAGCTTCTTTATAAAGCAAATAGTCTACTTAATAGTATAATTAGTATATATAAGTAAGTATACTTAGTTCTAAGTAACTATATTAATATTAATAGTAATCTAAATAGATATATTATTAATAAAAGCTATATATAATTTATAATCTTTAAGTATATAATTATAATATTATTTAACCGCCTTAAGCTCTTTATTAACTTTCTAGTCGTTTAAATCTTTAACTTAGTTATCTTTATTAAAATCTTAATTCTTATACTTAATAAGTATTTATTTAACTATTTTAAATATTAGAAAAAAAGGTTTAATTAAAGTATTAATAGGATAATTAAAAAAGTTAAGGTTAATATACTCTTAAGTATAAAGGTTCTTAGTATATATTTCTAAGGCTAAGAACTAAGCGTCCTAGGACTTTAGTCCTTTAAGCTTTAGAATAGTAGATAATATAATTAATAGAGTAGAATTTAGGGATTCTAATTAATATTTAATAGCCTATTAAGAAAAAGTATTAATTATAGAAGATTCTAGTTCTTTTTAACTATTAATAGGCTTATAACTATTAGTAATAGTAGGTCTAAGCTTATAACTAATAGATTAGATATATAAGTATTTAGATAATAAAGCCCTAAGAGATTAGGGTTAAATTAAGGATATTTCTTATTAATAGTAATAACTACTCTCTATAGGAGCCTCTAGGAGGAGATACCTCCTTTTATGTAGCCTCTTAAGGGCTTTAGTGGGTATCTCTTCCTAGGCTTTCCCCTTATTAGTAGGATGACGGTAGCCACCTAATTGGCTGCCTTTATCCCTGCCCAGGCTGGCTTCCACACTAGTACCTACCTATGTACCTAGGTACCTACTCGGTTGTACATAGGTACTAGTAGTGCCTCAGCGCGCACTGGAGCTCACTGGAATAGAGTGTTACAGTGTGCACTGGGCTAGAGTCCCCTAGAAAAAAGCCACTGACGATGCCACTCCACTTCTAAAGCAATAGGTCACGAGTTTCCGCGTTCAAATCGTGCGGCTTCCTCCCCACTTTACGCGATTCCCTCGCCACGCTTCTTCCCCTTCGCATCACTCACTCTCGCACTCCAGTTGAGGGCCACATCTATCGATCACCATGTGCTTCGCTTTCAACCTACCTTGCTTCCATTTATAATGTCAACAACTTTCATATGTGCGCGACACTGGTGCCAGGGCCGGCGCACGACACAGCCACAAAACGTCCAAGTTTTCCCGACCGCCAGGTCCACCCGGAATAAGAATAAGGCGCCGCTACACACGACATTATGGGCAGCGTTCTAGAAAAAAACTCCTCCAGCGTTCGGAAGCGCATTAAGAACCATACCTTTGAAGATGAAAATGGAGAAGAATATGAGGGCAGCAAGTTCAACGGCTTCGGAGACTACTTCCGTCGCAAGAAGATCAAGCTCCAGAACAAGGATGCCGAGATGCGATCAACCTCGGACAAGCCGCAGATATTCAAGGGCATCGTTGCGCACGTCACTGGCTATACTCAGCCTCCCCTGCATGTGTATGCACTTGCGCCATCCATCTTAGAGCATTGCTAATCGCCCAGCAGTCTCCATCGCGACATTGTTCAACATGGCGGTGGGTTCCTACAGTACCTAGACTCCAAGACTATGGCAACGCACATCATCGCCTCCACATTACCACCAAAGAAAAGTGTTGATTACAGTCGCTATCGAATTGTGAAACCGACGTGGATCACAGATTCCATTGCCGCTGGCAAGCTGTTGCCGTGGAGTGACTATCGCGTTCTTGACGAAGGATCTCGCCAAAAAGTCCTCAGGTTCGACGGCTCCCAAATCATCTCTCAAGCTAATCCTGCTCCAAGACGGGGTTATCGAGAACAGACCGACAACAGCTTCTATACGTCTCAACTACAAGCACCAGGTCCCGCTGCTGAAGCGTGGAGCCAGGCAGTCGAGCAATTGCCAACACCAAGCCGGTCCATCTCAAATGAGGCGAAGTCTGCCGATAGAGACCTGTCAAGCGCGATAAAATCACCAGATTATGCGACGCCGTCAACAGAAGTTGCCATTGCCGACTTGCCGGGGTTTCCACCGGAAATAGTCGCACCGACGAAGTCCGCTCTTCCCCAAAAAGATTCTTCTGCGCATGCCAAAGCGCCTAGAGAATTCTCTACCGACATGACTCCAGAAGAGCATAATGCCTGGCTTCTCTCAGATCCCCGCCTGCGTGAATCGTCTTGCGCAAATCCAAATTTCTTAACCAAATTCTACGCTGAGAGTCGATTACACCATCTCTCAACCTGGAAAGCCGAGCTCAAGTCGTCCATGCAGCGTCTGGCCGCGGAAAAGGGTCTGTCCGAAAACAAGTCCAAGACACGCCCTGGGGCCAGACGCTACATCATGCATGTCGACTTTGACAGCTTTTTCTGCGCAGTGTCGTTAAAAAAGTTTCCTGAATACATTGACAAGCCCGTTGCTGTGGCACATGGTACGGGAAATGGCTCCGAAATTGCAAGTTGCAACTATCCTGCAAGATGTTTCAACGTGAAGAATGGCATGTGGATGAAGCGCGCATTAGAGCTATGTCCTGATCTTAAGGTTCTACCCTACGACTTTCCGGCGTACGAAGCCGCAAGCAGAGCATTTTACGAAGCCATCATGACGGTTGGGGGCGTCGTACAGAGCGTCAGCATCGACGAAGCTCTTATCGATGCGTCGGCCATTGTACATCATGCTGCAGGCTCGCAAGGCGTTGGGGTGGAAGAAGGCAGTGTTTGGAGAGAGCAGGAGAAGGTCGAAGCTATCGCCACTGACTTGCGATCAAAGGTCAAGGAGCTTACGGGATGCAACGTGTCTGTGGGCATTGGCGGCAATATTCTGCAAGCCAAGGTGGCCCTGCGAAAAGCCAAGCCAGCGGGTCAGTTCCAGTTGAAACCAGACGAAGTTCTTGATTATATTGGTGAGCTCAAGGTTGAGCAACTGCCTGGGGTTTCATACAGCATCGGAGGCAAGCTCGAAGAATTGGGCATCCGGTTTGTGAAAGACTTGCGGGAGCTATCCAAAGAGAGACTCACGTCAGTTCTTGGCCCCAAAACTGGTGAGAAACTCGCCGAGTTTGCCCGCGGCATCGACAAGACCGAAGTTGGCGGCCAGCCGCCTCGGAAATCGGTCTCAGCTGAAGTGAGCTGGGGTATTCGTTTCGTGACGCAACAGGAAGCTGAAGATTTCGTCCTCAATTTGTGTAAAGAGTTGGAGCGACGACTTCTCAATGAACAAGTTAAAGGACGCCATCTCACAGTCAAAATCATGCGCCGATCGCTCGATGCGCCGCTCGACCCTGCCAAACACCTTGGCCACGGCAAGTGCGACACATTCAACAAAAGCGTTCCTTTCGGAGTCGGGACACACAATGTGGAGACTATCGGTAAGGAAGCTATAGCGGTCTTGCGGTCGTACAGGTTCAGTCCCGGCGATTTGCGTGGACTGGGTGTACAGATGACCAAACTGGTGCCAATCAAACAAGGTAATACAGCCTCTGATGGCAGCCAGAAAAGGTTGGAGTTCGCCTTTGTTAATCCAGCATCGGCCAAGCGGAGCGGTGGCGTTGAGTCGATCGAGGATTCTGATTCCCTACCCAGGCCCAAGTTTATAGAGAGGTCAGGCTCTAGGGATGATCCCATCGCAGACGACCCTTTAACGCCAAGAAAACCAAGGGTGCATCCCGCCATGGCGTTGGCCAAAGGAAGGGAAGAGGACATCAAGGCAAACACGCCGCTCAACGTCGCAGGTACTCAGTTTCTGATACCAAGCAACAATGATCCCGATGTGATGGCCGAGTTGCCAAGCGACATTCGCAGCAAACTGATGGCGCAAAAGTCCAAGTCGTTTAGTCCGCGCGTGGATACGCATCCAAAGTCACGCTCCGAAAGTCCAGCAGCCATGGACTTTTTGCCCTCGCAAGTGGACGCTGAAGTGTTCAATGCACTTCCGGAAGATATGAAAGCGGAAGTGCTAGCTCAGTATGGCCGGAAACCAGCGGCCCGGCCATCTCCTAGGAAGAATGCTCCAGTACCAAGAAATCCATCCACGCCTACAAAGCGAGGCGGGATCAGGGGCTTGATGAGCAAAGCGCAGAGGGAACGGGATGCACGCGCCGGTGTGGTTCAGACCAGTTTTGTGACAGCGCAACCTATCGGCGATGGGTTTGCAGACGAATTAGGGGAACTTGACCCCGAGTTCCTGGCCGAACTGCCTGAAGATGTGCGGAGGGAAGTTATGGCGGACCACAAACGCCAGAAGTTGGCACAACGATCCGGACTCGACGCTCCATCGCGCCGACCAGCCCACACGGAAGCGCTCGGTAGCGAACTACTCGCCGGTCGTCAGAGGCGCATAGAGTTCCCCGCTCGGCCGCCCAAGGTGTCGTTCCCCGGCACCGGGGTAAGCTCCACGACCGAGATAAAGGACCTGCTGGACGCCTGGCACGCGGACACGCGCAGCGACGGCCCGCATCGGGGCGACGTGGAAGTATTCGAGAAATACCTAGCGCGGGTAGTTGGCGAGGAGCGCGATATGGACAAGGCGGCGATGCTCGTTCGGTGGCTGGACGTGCTGGTAGAACAGGACAACGGCGAGGGCTCTGGCCGCACGGCTTGGCGAAAGTGCATGGAAGGGATCAAGAAGGCACTTCAAGAAGCGCTACAGAAGCGTGCTCTTGGGCCCTTGTGACGATTTTTATGACTTTGATACCAGAACTTTATTTGGAAAGGAATGATGTTTGAGAGTGTCCATGGTATTATTTTGTATAGTTATTCTGGACTATTAGTCTGGATATGTATGACTGAATCTCTTTTGAATGAACCAGCCCGCCCTTTTTTTTAACCCGCAATCATCGCTCGCTTCTATTTGACCAAACACGTAACACAGTGTGTGCAATAATCCTACAGCAAAAGGGCTAACGCCCTCAGAAAAGTACCGCTAGATAGACGGCTGTCGCCGCAATCACCGCGCCGATGCCAGGGGCGGCAAAGCCCGGCCGCGCGCTCGACATGCGATAGACATTGAGCTTGAGCTGCCCGCCGCATGCCTGTGTCTCATTGCCTGAGCATGGAAAATTGCACTCGGTGTCGTCGAGCTTCTGCGCGATGCCCGCGATGCTCTGCGCGCACCAGCACTCTCTATCAACGTCCCCCCCCTCGTGGTCAGCCAAAGGTCCCTCCCTCCCCCCTTCCGTGACAGAGAAAGCACACCCCCCACAGCTCGAGCGAAGCGAGGATAAAAAAAAGAACGTACCTGGACCATTCGACGCCGGCGTAGCGGTACTTGGCGTCGCCGTCCTGGCAGAAGCTCAGGCAGACGGGGACTGTCATGTTGTTGGGCCCGACGAGGCTGGTGCCGCCGGCGAGGGCGCGGGTGCCGGCGGAGCCCGCGATGAGGGTGGTCTCGTTGTAGCAGCCGTAGTAGGTGTACTTGTGCGTGTCGTCGACGTAGACGCGGAGTTGCTGCGGCGTTTGCTGTTGCGCGGCGGCGAGGGTCGCGGCGGCGGCGGCGAGGATGAGCGGCCACATCGAGTGGGTATGTATTTGCGTATTTGCGGAGAAAATGGAGAGGTGGGTTATGGTGGATGCTTGGGGGGGGATGTTATTGCATTGAATTGATGGGGTTTCGAGGGGGAATTGGGGTTTGTGAGAGAGAGAGAGAGAGTGAGAGAGAGAGAGAGGGCATGAGAGTCGGAGCGGCTGACGGCTGATTCGGGTGGGCAGGGTCTGAGCCCACTGGTTTATAGTAGGTAGGCGCTTTCGTCGCGCTACGGCGATGAAGGCTTATTTGCCAGGCATGTTATGGTTAGGCATTTCTACCTCCATGGTAGTACGGCTACGGAAGATAAGAGCCAACGCGAAACGAGCTGGCTTTGCAGACCTTGCAAGTATGCATAACTACATGCCTTGCAGTAGCATCCACCGAAATGAAGCTCCAGGGGCTGACTTGCTTCCGAGTGCAGCTACCCCACAGCAGGCGCCACAGTGAAGGAAGGCCTTTGTTGACTTTGCAGGACGGAGGATTGCGTAAGAGATGATCGACTTTGTAGTATGGGAGATCAAAATGACATGATAGACAGGAGAATTGACGATGAGGAAAACGGATTAATTAACGGTGACATCTACGCATTCGGAATTGAAGCTTGCACCAAATACGCCACCCAACGACGCCACAGCTCCAGCCAACCCAAGCTGGAGCCAAGCCAAGCTGCCCCCAAACCTTGGCCAATCCGTGGCCGCCTATTTTCACCTCTTGGCAACTTCGTCTCTGTTTCCCTTTTTTCGCCTTCATCTCTCTCCTTGGCTTGCTTTCTCCGATCCCCAACCAAGAGAACCACGTCGCACCGCAACCGTGGACTCTACGTTCGCGACAACAAGATACCAACCTACCCGCCGCGTTTATTGCGACTGCTTGCTCCCCCGCACGACACCGTCACCATGGGCTTCTTCGATGGCTGGATTGACTGGACCAAGACGACCCGGTCCAAAAACTACAGAGGATCCGGATCTTTTGCCACGCTCATGATTATTGGACGTACGTTTTCCTGATCGCCTCCAGTTCTATGACATTTTCGCAGTCGCGGCTCTCTCTCCCTCTCTCCCTCCTCTCTCCCAACGCGCTCTCTGCTAACATTTCTGCCCGACCGCAGCCACCTGCTTCTTCCTCGGCATCCTCTTCGCCTCCTTCCCCTACGATTTCCCGCTCCTGTGGAGCAAGGAGCCGCTCGCCGCCGAGTTCCTGCCGCAGCTCGAGGTGCACCTCAAGTTCATGCACGCGGCGCCGCCGCTCATCCACCGCATGCTCAACATCATGGTCTTTGTCGCCTTTGCCGGGCTGCTCATCAAGCTGTTCCGGCCGTCCGAGGCCAACTTTTTGTTCGACGGCGCGTCGCTGATCCTCTACGTCATCGGCGCGGCGACCTACATGACCAACATCGTGCGCGGGCTGCGCGCGCTGACGGACGGCGTGTGGGACCAGCCCGAGTTCGCGTCGACGCGGCGCGGCGAGGCGGACGGCGAGTACATCCTGGGCAAGGAGGACAGCCTGCGCGTCATGTCGGCGAGCAACACGATCCTGGCGCTCGTCCTCATCGGCGTGCTGGTGCTCCAGGCCGGGCAGTGGTACGCGGAGAAGCGGGACCGCGACGAGGACGAGATCGCGGCGGAGAAGAAGGAGGCGGCGGCGGCGGCGGCGGCGGCGGGTCCCGGGTCGCCCAAGTCGCCCAAGAAGTCGAAAAAGAGGGATTGAGGTGGTGAGGGAAGGGGAACCGTTGGTGCGGATTTATGGAGGGCAACGAGTTATGTTGTCATATGGGCGATATGGGCGATATGGGCGCGTTTCATGATCAGATACCGTTTCGATAGTGGAGGGGCCACGCTCGGCTAAGCGGCTCGTTCTTTGCACTCTTATAGTTTTCAGACTGTACAATCTCGGATAACCGGCTCTGTCAAACACGGAGATTTTTTTCTTTTTTTTTCTTGAAATGCTGCGCTGTTTTGCAGGTAAACATCAAGCTTTGGTGTGCATCTGTGTGTTATGCGTGGGTAGCATCTGGCCGAGGCAGAATCTGTGTATTAGTACGCTACGTCATTTTGGGGGCGGAAACGGTGTTGCATCTCAGGGCGTGGTGACATTTGACACGGGCTGCAAGCGTTCGCTCATTGAAGCGTCAAAGTCACAACAGGAAATGCCTCATGGCGGTATGGGATGGCAGGCATACGACTAGGCTTCCTTTGTCGAAGGCCGAGATGTAACCCAAGTCCCTCAGCGTAGCAAGCAGCTAACCAGCGGTTGTCAGCACTGTCTGAGACCCAAAGTGAGGTGGGATCGGCTAACTAGTACCTCGGAGGTACTTTTAATTAATAAGTTGTACCAACATAGCCAGGTACCTACGAATATACTCGCAAGTGGCAGATATCACGCACTGATGACCAAAGTATCGGACTAACATAGCACTGCTACCAAACCACGCGGCCGCGGCAACCAGATGCCGGTTCCTGATCCACCACCGTGCAATATCGCTGTCCGCTCTGCATGTCTCGTACGGTTCGTCAGCTGGTGATTCTCGACCGCTCTCTGCTTCCAATGGATGGTGGGGGTTTGGCTATGCTTGCCCAATGTGGCCGCCGGCAGCACGCAGGGGGACTGACTGGGCTGGCTGGGCATGCGAGGAATAATAAGCCGCTGCTGCATCTGGCCGCAGTGGTATAATAACAAACCCTCCGTGTCTCCCCTCTTCTCCCGTTTCTCCCGTTTCTCCCATTTCTCCCGCTTCTCTTGTCTCTCCCCCTGTCCTTTCCATCCTCACTTCCTCTGACTTCATCTTCATCACCCGTCTCGGTCGATACTTGCGCCTGCAGATGCGGATCTCAAGCAACGGTAATCACCTCCACCACACCGCCGCACTAGCTACCTAGTAGTTTCCAGTAGTCTCGTCACCCAAGAAAAAAAAACGGCAACGCCCGGTATCGCAGACAGAGAAAGTCATTCTTGAACAACCTACGCCCAAACACACGATCCTGCGATCCTGCAACCCTGCGATACGCAACACCCGTCACTTTCTGCAACAGTGACAGCAGCTTCAGACACTTCCCTCCAGAGACTGTCCGAACCTCCCTTTTGGCCCAGGCGCTGACTGCTCCGACGGCATCGCGCTGGCGGCTTGAGGAGCGACGAAGGGAAAAAAAAAAATCCACAACGGCCTCCCCCCGAATAGCACCGAGCAACCAGCTCCGCTCTGTCCTCGATCACCGAGCATGAATCCGACCGTCGTCGCTGCCGAAGCCCCTCCGCTCATCATGGCGCCGGAGGTATCGGTGCCTGTCAGGAACGGCGCCAAGGAAACCGCCGAAGGCATCGTCTACGGTTCCGTACGTCCCCCTCCCCCTCCCCCTCCCGCTGCATTTGCGCCCACCCGGCCCCGGCGCATCGCAACCCACCATGCCGTCCCTGCTAACAACATTTTTTTTTCCCCGAATTGCAGATTGCCGGCATCGTCGGAAAATACATCGAGTACCCCTTCGACACCGTCAAGGTCCGCCTCCAGAGCCAGCCCGACCGCCTACCCCTCCGCTACCAGGGCCCGCTCGACTGCTTCCGCCAGTCCCTGCGCGCCGATGGCTTCCTCGGCCTGTACCGCGGCATCAGCGCGCCCCTCTTCGGCGCCGCCGCCGAGACATCCAGCCTCTTCATCTTCGAGTCGCTCGGCCGCGAGATCCTCTACACCACCGGCCTCGCCCCGCGCGACCGGCCCATGTCCCTCCCCGCCCTGTACGTCACCGGCGCCTTTGCCGGCGCCCTCGCCTCCTTTGTCCTGACCCCGATCGAGCTCGTCAAGTGCAAGATCCAGGTGCCCGCCGGCGGCGGTGGCAGCGGCGGAGGAGGAGGCGCCGGCCTGAAACCGCTTGCTGTCGTCCGCGACGTCTTCCGCCACGACGGCCTGCGCGGCTTCTGGCACGGCCAGATGGGCACGCTGATTCGCGAGTCGGGCGGCTCCGCGGCCTGGTTCGGCGCCAAGGAGACGGTCACGGCCGCCTTCTACAGCGTCGCGGTCAAGAAGGCGGCGACGCCGGCGGAGCGGGAGCGCGTCCGCGCCGCGCCGTTGCCGCTGTGGCAGCAAGCCGTCGCCGGCGCCTCGGCGGGCGTCTCGTACAATTTCCTCTTCTTCCCTGCGGACACTATCAAGTCACGCATGCAGACGTCGCCGCTGGGGACGCCCGGCCAAAAACCGTCCTTTTGGGCCGAGGGGTCGGCCATTTGGCGCCAGTCGGGCCTCCGCGGGCTGTACCGTGGTTGTGGCATTACATGTCTTCGGTCCGCGCCAAGCTCCGCATTCATCTTCATGGTCTTTGACGGGCTCAAAAGGCATTTCCCAATGTAATGCGGTGCTGCGCGCCAAATCTTCATGACTTCTACCTATCTACTGCTGGGCATTTCTTTCTCGTACACGACTAGCATACTTTGGCGTTTTCGGTTTGATGACGGGCTTTCACGAATACATCCGCGTAGAGATTTCAAGGCATAACTAGAATGCACATAGTTTTTACATTTTTTTTTTCTCTTTACATCAAACTCAAAATCGCTCACACCATGAGTCAATTTGCTCTCTCAAGCTTGTGCCCCGATGCCATCCACATGATTGGTTTACTCGGCCTTCTTCCTAGCCTCCAGCGCCTCGTCCGACATGTCCCACTTGTTGAGGTATCCGGCGCCGGCCGACAGGTAGGTCGCGAAAGCGAGCCAGCCCAGGTACGGCAGCTGCAGCCACGCGGCGGTCTCGTCGACGGCGCTCCAGGTATATGCGAGCCAGCCGTTGAGGCCGAGCAGCGCGACGAGGTCGGCCGTGGCCTCGACGGGGCGGCGCGCGCCAAAGAAGAGCGGCATCCACGCGAGGTTGAGCCCGAGCTGGATCGTGTACACGGTCAGCGAGTGCTTGGTGGCGGCGGCGGTCGCGGGGGCCGCGAGCGGCGAGAGGCCCGCGGCGGCGACCCGGTGTGCGGCGTAGCCCATGAGCCTTGACATGGCTGTATGTTAGCGGCTGGGATAAGCGGCGGAGGAAAGGCGGAGAGTACCCATAGAGAACGGTCCAGACGGGGCCAAAGACATAGGCGGGCGGGTGCAGGGGAGGCTGCTTGAGCGTTTGGTACGTCTTGACCGTTTTATCGGCTGCGAGGGATGAAGTTGTGAGATGAAGGTTTGCAAGGTTGGGTTAGGGGCGGCTGGGCTACTTGCGTTTGGTGCTGTAGCCGATGGCGGTGCCAAGGGCGATCGGTAGCAGGATGGACGTCGGCGCATGCTGAAAGGCCGCGATGGGCAGCGTCAGGGAAGAGATGTACGTAGTCATAATGGCGGAGGATAGTTGGCGATTTCGTAAAGGCCGGGGTGTGAAAGTTGTGAAGCTGTCAAGTTTATAGCCGCCTGTGGGAATCGGCCGATTTCCAATGTCGTCATTAACAGGCTGGGGTAGCTTGGCGGACGATTTTATGCCCCCACCAGTCGCATTTGGAAGCACACGTGAAATACATCGAAGAGGCCATTCTGTAGATTAATGGCGGATTTTTCAGATATTCAGTCTTCCCTTTTTTTCAATAGTCTTCATGACCCTGCCGTTGGAAAGCTCTCCCTTGTGCGAGGTATTGAGCCTTCCAAATAGAATGTGGAGTAGCACTAGCCACGCCCGCGCCACACCTAGGTTCGCCATGCCCACGCACTGACCAGGGCTTTAATGGGTTTTTGTCGCGTGCTGGCGCGTTGCAACGCGCCCAACACGATTTCTTCTCGCCCTTGCGCGACCCTGGTCGTGGCGCGAGCTTCTATACTTAATCCTTCGTGCCCTTGTGAGACTTCCCACAGCAACCAGGTTTCACACATCTACCAATTCCCCAGCGACGCATTTCCATCTCGACAGTGCCTTCTCACATCCGTTCATATTAGTCGCCCGCATTCTGCATCTCGCCTTACCAACATTCTACACTTAGCCGGCAAGAGCATATCCAAATCGGCATTTTTCGTTTGGCAGGAAGCGTCCTGTCCCAGGCGTTCCGCAGCAATGGCGTCCTCAGCTCTGGGAAAGAGATCCCACCGTGCAGTGGTCTATGGTACGTCCAAGCAGGCACGGTGCCCTCCAGACAGTCGTACTTACCTGTTTCCCCAGATTCAGACGAGTCTCCATCCAAACGGCCTCGCCGGTCGTGCGCAGCCATTGTCGACTACAACGATGAGAACGAGGATCCCGAGGACATTGTCAGCGTCGCCATCACCAATCCCATCATTATCAAGACCGAAGCCGACGACTCGCCAAGCAAGAGCAAGCGATCCCTTTCTCAGTCTGTTCGGAACCCCGTCACACCTTCGACGCCACGCCATCACGATGCCTTGGCCGCGCCCCCCACGACGCCTCGACACGCTGTCATGTCGGCTGGGAAGCTCTTCAAGAGACTGACGCCGCACTCGCCCCTATCCCCCAGCACCATTCAAACCGTCTACCATTCGGCTCGCCAATTATTTGCCCGCGGGGCGGAGCCCGGTCAGCTGGTCGGCCGTGATGAGGAGCGTCAGCAGCTTACGGAATTCTTGGAGCGGTGCACATCGGACTCTCCAAATGGGTGCCTTTACGTTAGCGGCCCCCCTGGTACCGGAAAGAGCGCCATGATTACTGGGCTCATTCAAAAGTACGCAAATAGGGATGATGTCAAGTCTGCATACATCAACTGTATGAGCGTCAAGTCATCCAAGGATCTCTACATGACGCTACTCGAAGGCATGGGACTTGAAGCCGAGGGCATGACCCAGGCGGACGCCATGGATGCTCTGCAAGACGCTTTCTACCCCAGAGACAACAACGCCACAACCTATCTGATCACTCTCGATGAGATTGATCATATTCTCACCATGGGCCTGGAGAGCTTATATCGGGTATTTGAATGGGCCCTCCAAAAATCGTCAAAGCTTCTCCTTGTCGGCATTGCCAACGCACTAGATCTTACGGACCGATTTCTCCCTCGTCTCAAGTCCAAGAACCTCAAGCCAGAGCTTCTTCCGTTTCTTCCCTACACCGCAACGCAAGTGAAGAACATCATCACAACTCGCCTGAAGTCTTTGATGCCGGAGGGTAAAGAAAACTTTGTTCCATTTATTCACCCTGCCGCCATTGAACTTTGCTCCCGCAAAGTGTCGAGTCAGACAGGCGATCTTCGCAAGGCGTTTGAAATTTGCAGAAGGGCTTTGGATCTGATTGAGAATGAAACACGGTCGAAGCACGAGGAAGAGGCGAGGGAAGCTATGCTTCAGATGACACCATCAAAGCGACCTCTTGGCGAGAACATCAACGGGGCCAGGGGAGGGAGAAGCATTGTCCAAATTATGGGCAGTTCACTCAAGGCTCTGACGGCCGAGACGGCCCCCCGCGCTTCCATTGCCCATCTGAACAAGGTGACAGCAGCAGCGTTCAGCAATGGCACCACACAGAGGCTCAAGACTCTCAACCTTCAGCAAAAGGCAGCGTTGTGCGCCCTTGTTGCGTACGAAAACCACTTGCGATCCAAGGTCAAGGTCGGCATGCCCACTACACCGAGCAAGACGCAGTCACTGGCGCCAACTGTCAAGAAGCTGTTCGGCGCGTACTGCCGCCTGTGCACGCGCGATTCGGTGCTTCACCCTCTCTCGAGCTCCGAGTTCCGCGAGGTCATGGGTAGCTTGGAGACGCTGGGTCTTGTCAACGCGGTCGACGGCAAGAATGGAAGCTTCATTACGCCGCAGACGCCTAGCAAGCGTGGCCGCAAATCCACAGTGTTGACGAGCGGAGACGACAAGCGAGTTGCCAGCTGCGTTACTGAGAAGGACATGGAGTCGGTTGTGGCCGGGCTCGGGTCAGGCATCCTTGCCAGCATTTTGCATGGAGAGGCGTTGGAATAATTGTTATTATCTTGATTTTTTTCTGCATTTGCATTTGCGGCGTTTTTGGATATCGGGTCATGGCAATTTTGCGATTTCTTGAGATGACTACGAGCATGTAAAGGATTCACCAGACTGGCGTTGTTGGTTTTCTGTCTTTGGCGGCATGTAACATATAGGACAAGAGTGTATTCTGACTTGATGGGAGGGAATACCCACATAGAATGGGATAGTTTAGATGAATGCAGATACGAATAGCATTTGCGAACGCTGGACCGGTGAAGCGATAGTGATGTCGGTACATGGTGCTTGACGCTGGCGAGGTGAATGAGTCGTGCAAGCCTGTTTGAGTAGCACGTTGTAACTACTTGGGACACCTCAATTTGTGACGATGGTGCCGTGAAAACGGCGATTCATGCTGTCCAAACCCCTACCTCCGTATCTCACTTTTTGGTTGTTTTTTTGCTTCCTGCTCTCTCAACATCCATCCCTTGACGTTGTGGATTGCCGATCGCTGCCAGCCGCACCCTGGTCCTTGCTATTTCAACCACGTTCTCTGAGTCGTATCGTCTGACGACATGGTCTGCCGTGTGAGGGCGCGCGCGCGTTGTGTGTGTGTGTGTGTACGTGACGAATCACCTGTTTTTTTTTTCTCTTCCTCTCCCTGCAATGCAACGATGAGCCATCTCACATGCCCGTTCGACAGCAAAAAAAGACACGGCTTGCGATGGGGGGGGGGTGTGCGGGCGACGGCCGAAATGGAGGGGGAGGGGGGCGGCGACAAGGTTTCGTGGTTGATCATCCAGCAAAACAAAGGTAACCTTTATTAAATGGTGCTCTTTTTGCCGATGACGGACGGGATTAAAAAAAAAAAGAACACGCGACACGGTCGATTTCTTTTTTCTTTCTGCCCGTCCTTCCAGCGGCATGCAGTAGCGTCCTTCAGTTGTGGCGGCGGTGCTATTCAGGCTCGAAACTGCCCAAACGGCTTCTCGAATTCTGGATGTGCTTTGGATCTTGTGTGTTTCTTTCTTTCTTTTTTTTTGGAGGCGGGATAGGCTTATCGTAGTAGCGCTGTTGAAAGTTACCGTGCCGAGATCACATCACATCAAGTGCCTGCCGCACGACCCTGCGCATGCCGGTAGATGAACCTCCGTCCTGACTCTGTACAAAACATGCCTACATACTTGCCAGGTATCCGATGAAAAATCGGGCTGGCGAAGGCAGGGAATGTCAATGATAAACAACCGCCCGGCAACGTAGCAACGAATTCCATGTTGCAATTACTACCTACGGTACACGTGCTTGCTTTGCTGCTTAGTCCCCGGCGCTAGCTACCAGGGTTCGTTCATCCAAACTGGGGTTTTCAATGGTTTGGATTTACTTACCTTGCGCGTATATCCGTTCGGCGACTATATTAATCTAAGCTACCCGATTAGAGTTTTCCTTTGCTTTCTTTTGCCTTTTTTTTTTCTTTCTTCGTCAATGCCAACTGGGGGCTTGGCAACGGGAATGTTCCCGTCTTCTACGCCTTCGGAGGCTTCCATTTTGCTTGGCGATGACGGGGACAGATGGGACGGAGGGAAGGGGGACGGCAGGGAAAGAAGTTGGATGTGTATACTCGTATCGCGGGTACGGAGTACATTCGTACGTACAGCATGCGGCTGCGGGTTTCGGTTTCGGTGATGAACTTGTGGCGTGGCATCTCCTGCAGGAGGCCCAAATCGGCAACATCCAATCCGTTGCGATACCGACATGGATCAGGGATTGCTGCGTAAATTGTTCAGCTGGTGGGCTGGTGGGCTGGCTGACGGGACATCCAGGCTTCCTGTAGCCTGCGGAGAGGCCGGTAAATGAAGGGTCTCTTTTTACATGAACGAGTAATTCAGCGAACCTTATCACGGTGACCCCCATTATAAGCGAGTTGAATCATGAATGTGGCTGGCGGCAGAACTGACAGTGAAGGAAGAGTCGTGTTGCAGTACAGATTAAATAGGAGACGGGAGGTCCCTTTTTACCTGCCAACTACTATACCTGCCAACTACCTAACTTACCTACCAGAACTAATTAAAAGTTAGGCCATGGCTGGCTGGCGCACTTCAAGTTTATCAGAGTCCCCCACCAGAGCCCACCATGGAAACTGACACGTCAAGGCAAGTCGGAGATCAGTGACCATGTTGGATGTTGGAGGGGAGAGCGTTGAAAAAAATACGAATAGCTTCTACATGTCCCACTACGGGCTCCGGGGACGGTTGAAAGCCAAGACATTTGCTCAAGTACCTAGTGACACTTGACAGTTAACAGTGGCACCCATTCCTGCAGCCTCGCCTCACATTCAAGCCACCACCAGGCCATTTCAACTGCCCCCAAATTCAACCCCCGACAGCCGCTACGGTGCCTACGCCACTGCCCCTAGGTAGCCAGCCCACTAACAGGTACTAACCTACTACAGGCACTAGTTAGGGGGCACCTACTGGCCCAGGTTAGTACTACTAAGGTAGTTATGTAGGTCAAGCACTAACCAGGGTAATCAGGCACAGCCTCCCCTCGCCTTAGTAGGTACCTACCTAGGAAGGTATGTTAACATCACCACCGAGCGAGCACCTGCAGCCTTGAGCACATCCCAAGCCCTCGATTTGCTTCGCTCTTTGACCTCTGCTTCTCCTTTCCGTCTATCGGTTTTCTATTCTTTCCTCGGAACCTCATTGGCCTCCGAGTCCCTGGCTGCCAGACATTTTCTACGCCTCCTCGACCGGCCGGTGCCCATCGATGACCAGATTACGAATACACATTCCACCCCCACCCTGTAAAATAACAAGCATTCATCAGGCAAGGGAAGAAAAAGAAAAGGCCTCAACGCTACCTGACAGGGACACACCACAATCCAGAATCGCAATAGCCCATGCCCGTCACCGGTGGATCTTGTGGCTCAGGCAACTCGCTCTCGAAACGGAAGCCAAACGACAACACCCATTGTATTGTCGGGAGCCCACCGAAGGATACCTGGTACTTAAATTAGTATCTGGTACTAACCGACGGGGCCAACGATAGCGATAGCGACAGCCAGCGAGGTACATTCATACCCGCACCCAGTTATTAGGTACCCATTCCCTGCTCTCGGATCACCAACCCATCTAACAACAACCCCCCCCCCCCCTCTCCTGCAACCCTCGAAGCCAGTCCACATTTTTAAATCATCGTCGAATATCTGGAACATGTGTATCATTATCCATCCATGAGCCACTCCAACATCTCTCGCTCCTTCAACACCGCTCGATCCGGGACTCTGCCTCTGCCTCTTCTTCTGCCCTCGACGCTCCGTCTCAGCGCATGAGCACGCGTCGTCCATCGCTCTGCGCTCGTCGACGTAGCCCATGCCGCTCGCCGCAGCAGGCTCGCATCACGGCGGCGTCGGCAACAGCAGCAGCAGCAGCAACTCAAACCCCGGCGCGCCCTCCGATGACGATACCAAACCCGCAGCCGTTACGACGGCGGTCCCCTCACCCGGATCGCCGGCGTCGCCTCGGGTAGCTGCTGCTGCTGCCGCCGCTCCCGCCGCCGACCGTCATCCAGCTGACACGGGCGCTACTGCTACCGTTGCTACAATCACCAGCGCAACGCCCTCGGCCGCCGCGCCTCGATTCAACACCACTCTCGACAATGCCGTCCCCTCCGCGTCATCATTGTCCGCCAAACCCGCGACGCCGCCGTCTCTCCACTCAGCTACCTCCAACGCCTCCACCTCCCGCACCGCCGCTTTGCTCTCTCGACTCAATCTACCCTCTTTCAACATACGATCTCGCAATCGCAACGTCCTCGACTTTCACATCCGTCCTGATGAGCCCCACCGAACATACAACGCCGGTGACACGGTCCGCGGCCACGTCAACCTTGCTGTCCTCAAGACAATGCGCATCACACATCTCGTCGTCTCTCTCCACGGCTATGTTCACGTTTTCAAAGATGCCTCCGCCAAGGCCAAGGCCAGTGGCTCTCCAGTGGCACCGCGCGGCGGCATATCCGAGCTCCCGCAATACCACGGCAATGGCCTTGCGAGCCTCTTCCAGGACGAGCAAGTTCTCGCCGGCGAGGGCAGGCTCGAAGCCGGCCGCTATGAGTTCGGCTTTCAGCTCCTTTTTCCCGATATTGGTCTGCCAAGCAGCATTGACGTATGACAGCCTATGCACTTTGACGCCCGGAGTGGTCTTGATACTAACAACTGACGTCCAGTTTGAGCGCGGCACCATATCTTACATGATTACAGCCACGCTGACGAGACCGACTGCCATTGCGCCCACCATGTCGTGCGAGAAGCGGGTTCTGCTTGTCGAAAAGATTGACATTGGTCACCTTCCGCCTCCACGATCGCGAACCATATTCCTCGAACCCATCTCTAAACGCACACGACGGAAACGATCAGTCGTACTCGACAAGTCACCAGCTCCCATCCCAGAGCCGCCCTCCACCAGCGCACCCAACGATCACACCTCCGAAGCAGGCTCTGTAGAGCGAACAGGAACCGCCTCCGATTCCGCGCGCGATAGTACTCAGACAGACAACCATCGCGGGCCTACACAGATCGACGTGCGAAGCGAAATAAGCGGCGAAAGCGGTCGCAGTATAAGCACTGCGGTGAGCCGCAGCGACATGGCACCACTATCTCACGCATCTACATTCAAGTCGCCGTCCAAGCAAAAGTTGGTTGACAACAAAACCATCACCGCCACCATTGAACTACTCAAGGGGGGATGCCTGGCTGGGGACATGGTTACTGTGCGCGTATCCGTGCAGCACATTAAGCGTTTAAAGTGCTTGACCGGTGTCATCGTGACATTGTTTCGTCAAAGTAAAATTGACTCGGCTCCTGCCGCGTCGCTATTCTCTGGGAATGACTTTGAAGCCATTGGTGACGATGGATACCCAAGGTCGAGAACGGGGCTTGCTGGATTGTCGCTATCCTCAACAGGCTCAACAAGCATGTTCCGCAAAGACCTGGACCAGAACACGGCGCCGTTAATCATCGATCCTTCGTCGCTCCATGCGTCTGTCACATGCTCACTGAAGATGCCAGACGATGCATTTCCCACAATACGAGGCGTTCCAGGTGCCATGGTCAGCTTTCGCTACCACATCGAAGTCATTGTCGACTTGGGCGGCAAGCTCTCGAGCCAGATGCTTCAAGGCTCGCAGTCCACTACTCGCCTGGGCCAGTACATGACGTCGGGCGTGGACAACGCCTACGGTCCCCGGGTGGCCACGAATATTATTGATACGTCTCCCCTGCGGCGTCAAAAGGGTGTCGTATCGGTGTCCATGGAAACAGTCGTAGGCACGGTTGACAGCTCTCGTCGGCGGAAGCCACTCCGGATATCGCCCCGTCTCTCAACACCGCGCGTGACGGAGGGTGATGAGGACGACATCATCCGCGCCGAATTGAGCGAACGCTCATCTGCTGCCTCTCCCGCCATCTATGCCGCAGCTCCGAGCGAGCGCAACTACGCTTCGCAACCGCCGTTGTCGCACCCCTCCCGGGCCCACGCAAGTCCGGCAGGACCATCCCAACCTGAGTATCATCACTCGCATAGTCACGTCAACGGGCACTCGCGGGAGGCAGCCCCGGCATACATTCCGCAGCCACAGGTGCCGGATTCGCGTAATATGTCGGAAAAGGAACGCATACGACAGGCGGAAACACGCCTATTGCCGAGCCAGCCGTCAGCAGCAGCAGCAGCAGGCGCGTCGTCCTCCCCGTCCGCACCGGATGAGGACAATCTGTATGACGCGCAGGACCAGGCGCCCTTGGCCGGGCCCTCGGCGCCCACGGTTTACGAGGCGGCAGCGGGGCCATCCGCCCCCAGCGAGGACGACCTGCACGGCGCGCCTGCTTTTCCAGCAGAGGACAAGCAAGAACTGGAACGGCGGCGCCTCATCAACGAAGCAAGCGCGCCGCCAGAGTTCCCAGACGACATGGAGCGCTCCGACGGCCCGAGCCCGGCGAACGATGTCGACGCGGAGCCGAGCGCGCCAGTGTTTGACGAGGATGAGGAGGAGTTGGCGGGATACGGCGTGAGTGCCGGTCCATCCTCCTCTGCCGGTCCATCACGCAGCGGTCAACGGTCAACTGGCGAGCAGCTACCTGCGTATCAACGGTGATCCTAACCGTGGAATGTCGATTCTCATGCCTTTCTCGCGTCAGCCTGTCAGGACCAAATAGTACCAACATGCACGACTTTGTCTTTTTTCATCATCAGCTTCCATTTTGTTTCTTTTTTTTTTTCTTTACTTAAACTATGGTCTCATCTTCTTCATGGCAAAAGGAATTCTGGCTAGTGGGCAAACAAATATCCGGATATTGGCGTTTTTGTTCTTTTTGTACAAGCTCTGGAAGGGTGAACTGGGGGCAGTTTCTTTTTTTCTTTATTTATACCATGGAGGAGTTTTGGGGCAAAGGGTCCAGGAGAAATTTGTCTCCTGTTGTACATGATTAACTGTTTGACATGTATATATACATAATTTTTTCATGATAGATATTTTCTTCCTTATATAACATCATCTAACTGCGTGATGCTGCAACGTATCCTGCGAGGTTCTAGCATCAGTGTAGAGACGTTGCACATGCTTGTCTATTTATCTGGCAATCTACATTGTTTCAAAATGCTTTATATCTTACACACAGACCCCCCCCCTCCCCCATATCACCATCCCGCCTCCTCAGTGCTCCAGCACGACCGGCTTGCCCGGCTCCCAGTTGTCGAGGCTCTCCCTGATGTTGACCCAGTAGCGCATCCGGACGGCCTCGCGCTTGGCCGCGTCGACGTCGTCCTCGCGAAACGCGACCTCGAGCGCGTCCTCGCCGGCCGCGATGCGGCGCTCGTTGGCCGCGCGCGCGGGCGCCAGGTCCTCCTCGACGCGGGCCTCCTCAATCTCCTCACGGGCCTCGAGGACCTGCGCGAGCAGCGCGGGCTCGTCGACCTTGAGGCGCTCGTCGGCGGCGACGTCGACGCCGCGCAGCGCGAGCAGGTACTGCGCGCGCAGCAGCGGGTTCGCCAGCGTGCGGTACGCGTCGTTGATGCGCGCCGAGAGCGCGGCGGCGGCGGCCTTGGCGGCGCCGGGCGGGTGCAGGTCCGGGTGGGCGCGCGCTTGCAGCGCGAGGAACTCGCGGCGGAGGGCGCGCGCGTCGACGGGGAAGTGGCCGCGCGGGGGCGGGCCGAGGGGTAGGGTCGAGGGGAAGAGGTCGTAGTGCGTGGAGGGCGGCGGCTCGGAGGTATCGGCGGAGGAGGAGAAGGCGCGCCGGAGGGGATGAGAAGGCGGACGACGGGGTTGGGAGGAGGAGGAGGAGGAGGGTCGGCGGAGGGTGGTGTGGTGCGGTGGATGGGAGGATGTAGGAGTCGGGGCGGGAGAGGTGGTGGTAGGGTGGCTTTGGGCGAGTCGGATTTTGTGATGCGTGGCGAGGCTGCGAGGGGATGACGACGAGTAGCAGCGGACGCAACGGGGTGCGCCGCCAGCGCGAAGGACGGCCGCGATGGAGGACCGCATGTCGGTCGGGTAGGTTTCGACGGCGGGTATATCAAAGGCTGCAGCTACCTGGGCGCAAAATTGAAGGCAACGAGCAGAATCCCCGTGATTCTTGCTTTGTGTATGTATGTATGTATGTGTATGCGTTGTTTGATATGACGTCGGGACGAAGCTGGGAAAAATTCAGTGGAGCCCCCTACGCCCAACAGCCAACTGGGGTAATGAGCGGCGAAAACTGCCTACATAAGAAATACAGACTTGGTACTCAGTGATCTCCGCTGGACGCCCAGCCACTTGAAGTATTATTTATGCCATCAAGTATTCAGATAATGCCTGTACCTTGGAGTTAGTAGGGGCTCTCCCCCACACCTCGGCCTTGATTTTCCGCCAATCAGGTGCCCTCCGAAACGGCAACCCTGAAGCTTTCTCGATATCAGCGCCCCGGATATCGGCAATTGAACTCGAAGCAGCCCAACCTTTTTTCTATCTGATTCAAACCTCTGACTATCATATATCCCTCATTTACTGACAAGGCACTTGTTCGCTTTTCTTGATTCGATTCTTCATTTCTCTTGCAACGGCCCGCGTGTGCGCCCTTTTGTAATCGTCCGTTTGCGCTGCTCAGACCAATCAGCCAGCCACTGTGTAAACATCATCAGACCTCTCTGGTGCTTCATCACCCTGCGCCCTCCCATATCCCATTTCCATAGTCCCTTGCACATACTCCCAGGAAAAGCCCCAGTCATGGCTCCCGAGCTTGACGCAGCCGAAGGTAAGCCTTAGATCCATCTCTCAGCCAACTATAACTCACGATCACCTCCCAAACAGTTGCCCGCCACAACACGCCTGAAAGCTGCTGGGTCATCCTGTATGGCAAGGTCTACGATGTCACGTCATTTTTGAGCTCGCACCCGGGCGGCTCGCGCATCATCCTGTCCCTCGCCGGCCAGGACGCCACCGAGGACTATGACCCCGTACACCCACCGGGCACGCTGGAAGAGAACCTCGCCCCGGAAGCCGTGCTCGGCACCGTATCCGCCGAGAGCCTAGAGAAACTCAACGCCGCATCGTCATCTTCATCGCCACCATCGTCACCGCAGTCAGCCGGCGCAGCAGCAACGCCAAACTCTCCTCCTCCCGCAGAGGCAAAGCGCGAGCCGGAGCCGTTGCTCCCGGTGGAGGCCCTGCTCAACCTCGACGACATTGAAAAGGAAGCCTCCAAGCGCCTCTCGCCGCGCGCGTGGGCCTACTACTTCTCCGCCTCGGACGACCAGATCAGCAAGGCGCGCAACAACGAGGTCTACCGCGCCATCAGCATGCGGCAGCGCGTGCTCGTCGACGTGCGCGCCAACGACCAGTCGACCTCGTTCCTGGGCCACGCCGTCTCCACGCCCGTCTTCGTCGCGCCCGCCGCCATGGCGCGCCTCGCCCACCCCGACGGCGAGGCCGGCATCGCGCGCGCCGCCGCGCGCTTCGGCGCCATGACCCTCGTCTCCAACAACGCCTCCATGACCCCCGAGCAGATCGTCGAGGGCGCGCCCGCCGGCCAGCTCTTTGGCTGGCAGGTGTACGTGCAGGACGCGCGCGACAAGACGGTCGCGATGCTGCGGCGGGTCAACGCGCTGCGCGCACACTTCCAGTTTGTCTGCCTGACGCTGGACGCCCCGACGCCGGGCAAGCGGGAGCTGGACGAGCGCGGCAACAACCTCGGCCGGGCGGGGGTGCGGGTCGCCGCGGCGGGCAACCCGGGCGTGGAGCCGCGGCCGGGCGGGGGCGGCGTCGGCCAGCAGCTCTTCCACGGCACCGCGGCGGACCTGACCTGGGCGGCGACGCTGCCGTGGCTGGCGCGGCACACGGACCTGCCGATCGTGCTCAAGGGCGTGCAGGCGCACGAGGACGCGTACCGGGCGATGCGGTGCCACCCGCAGGTCAGGGCCATCGTCCTGTCGAACCACGGCGGCCGCGCGTGCGACACGGCGCCGCCGCCGCTGCACACGCTGCTCGAGATTCGCAAGTACTGCCCGGAGGTGCTCGCGCGGCTCGAGGTCTGGATCGACGGCGGCATCCGCCGCGGTACAGACGTCGTCAAGGCCCTGTGTCTGGGTGCCCGTGGCGTGGGTGTTGGCCGCGCGCCGCTCTATGGCCTCGGTGCCGGCGGGCAGGCCGGCGTGGAGCGCATGTTTGAGAGTAAGGTCCCTTTCCCTCTGGTGATTTCTATTTTTCATCTTTTCACGCCGTCATCTTTGGTGTCACGCATATGCCAACACTATTGTTGGGATAATGAGTTCCACCGACTGTCCTCAATTCAGAGGCCGTAATATGTGTCGTAAAGTGCACGAGATATATAGGCTTTGCTAACGCTCCTTGCTTTTAAACTAGTCCTGCAAGCTGAAATTGCGACTGCAATGCGCCTCATCGGCGCTCGCTCTATATCAGAGCTTCGTCCATCTGCAGTAAGTACACCCTGCTCTTTATTTGACCGTCTACCTCCCTTTATACCACTATCAGCTTTGTGCTGGTCAATTGTTTCATCATCAACTTAACGGGTTATCTATACCGCAAGTCTGAGACGAAGCTTTGGTTGTTGCACCACAATGGCTGCTGATAGTTGCCCCTTGCACCAACTTGGGTCTTCTCGACCAAGGAGGGCCTACATCTACAAGTCCCCGGAGCTTTGGCGACCCCTCTATCCCGAGATTCATAATTACTACCTAGTGTGCCTTGCTTGTACCTGGCTAACGCCTTTGCCCCCTCTTCTTAGCTCAATACTCGACGTGTAGAGAGAGACATCTATGACGGCGAGCCTGGGATAGACGACCAGGGCTTGTGGACAAAGTCGAAGCTATAAGAGGTCATAATGAAAGACATGGTCAAGGGCATACACCTAGCTTGGTTTGATGAGGCGTGTAAGATAGATAGTTTGCAGGTATAGATGCGGGGTTGCCAAGGTAGCCTGAGCATCTTGAATAGTTATTGATTGACCTCGAACCGAACAAGTAAGGCTTTGCAAAACTTTTCTTGTTGTGTGCCCGTCATGTAGCCCGTCATGCACTTTACTGCTTGTCAATGCGCCAAACCTGCCAAGCAACATGCCGTCGACGGCATCTTCGCCAATGTCCTTTTGTACTTGAAACTTCTGCATGTGCTACGGGGCGAGTGATTGCGCTGCCCCATATCGTGTGCATGGGATTATCGCTATCTTGTGCGGGCAACAATAGTTAGTTGGCCGCTAGACAAATGGTCGACGACGACGACGCCTTGGCTGGCTATTTTTTGGCCCCCGCATGTGCTTGTAGGCTGTAGTTACTCGTGTATGCCGAGAAGAGGCAGCTTCAACTCAGTTGAAAACTGGCTCAAGCCAACAACGGGGGGGCGCCCCAGATGCGATGAGGATCAACAAGACTCCAATTCTAATATGGCATGGTTCATGGTGGTCTTGGCTGCACCACGCCGCAGCAGGGGTTCCGGAAAGTTGGACGTAGCCGAACCAAGATGTTCAAATTCATCAAATAGGTAGAAACTTTACTTGGTGCATACTCGTCGACTTTTCACCATGGCCTTTCGAGGGGTGCTGATGAGAAGACGCCATGTGAAGCAAGCTATACGCAGCTCAGCTGAAGCATGTTGCTACTACACGTCACCGCTTGCGCTGTCTTGGCAATAGTAACGCAGATAAAGTAACTAGAAGACGTATTCACTTTAGCCAAAACTCGGTCGATCATATTGCTCGCCTAAATCTGTACCTGGGTACGAGGAGGAAACGGCAGTGTAGGATCGTCTACATGCATCAAATGTCGCCGTAATGGCAGATCAGGAGCTGCACAGGCCAAGTTTCGGAGCCTGGCCAGACAATAAGCGAGAAGTGTAGATGACCAGATACAATTGTGCGGATCTGATAGCATGATCAGCGTTGGATTTCCGTGTCAGTTGCAGAGTCGCCACCCACTGCATGTCGTGCTGGTGGTATTCATGAAAGTGGACAACTTCCACCGATGATGATTGGCACCGGCTGCCGCCCTCTGCATCCATTTTTGGAGTCAAGCAACATGTAGCCTGGTGGGCCAGGGGGGCAATGGGCATTTCCAGCCCGTGTCCATAGAGGGGCGACCGATTGCCTTTTCCTGAATATTGGTCCGCGATGGAGCCAAGCTAGCAGACAGACGTCGAACAGAGTTTTCTTGGGGGCGTCGTTTGGTCGATGTCGACCAAAGTGTGTGGGGTAGGACACGGGTTGTCGTACAGAGGGTTCGAAGCCGAATAGACTTTGATGTCGACCATGTAACAAAGGGTGTCTTGAAGGCAGTCATAGCCGCGGTAACTTTGATCAATGATGAGCAGTGCTAATGTTGGAGGAGGGATGCGGCGAAAATCCTGCCGAGATGGAGTGGTGGGCCTTTGGACTTGACAGGCCAAAATTGGCACGCTGGGGTTGTACAATCTGGACGGGGCCGGGAGCCGGGTTTGGGTATTGATGGGCAACGGGGCGGCCGGAGACTGGTGGTCGTCTGGACCACAATCATATGCAAATTTGACGTGCATCTGCTTTGCAGAAGAGAAGAAAAAGAAGCAACTACTGGGGCCGTTCGCTGTCTTGGGCGGTGTCGCGATGCAGCCGTACAGTGTACTTACTAGGTAGTTACTACCTCCCTAGGTGATGTAGGTACCAGACAAGCAAACACAACCCTACCAGCACCATGGATAGTACAGAGGAATATCATATCGCGGGGCTATATCGTAATACATAACCCTCTCCGCGATATGGTTCGGGTCACCTTACCTTGGCTGGAGACGGATTTCAGAGCCCGAGCGGCACTGCAGTGTTGCAATAGGATGGGGAAGGTGGTATGGTGTTTGATTATTGCCCGCATCATCCGCTATAATATCATAACTGCGTCTTGATATGCTTCGCCACGGACTGGGGGACGTGCGGCTCTGTGACACGTAGCACTCGGGGACTGCTTGTCGTCAAGAGACAGCACCAGCAGGGTTTTCAATCGGAGAGGTTGCCAACGCAGCGGATGGGCGGTGGCGTTGCGCTGAGTGGCATTGTTCTGGTCACGTGTGGCTTGTGATGTTCTGTGATAGTAAGAAGAGGAATAATAAGCTGAGATAGATAGCCTGACTCGGAGGGCCGAGCAGCAGTTTGCTGGGCACAAGTGTCTGTCGAGACCCTCCTCCGGTTTGTTGCCCCAGGGGGGAAAGAAAAGATTCTGGGTAAGGTGATGCTCAAGATGAGGGCGGGCCAGTCAAAGTTTTCAGGGTCGCATTACTTACTAAGGTACCTAGTAGTTATAGCGCAGAGGTCTATTGCCTCCGCTGCAAATTATGGACGCTCTGCTTGCTCGCGCCGAGATAGAACGGTCATCGTTGGGAGCACAGCTATGGGAATACCGCCTGATGTACAGATTATGCAAAATCGAATGCCCGATTTCACATGCGTCTGTGTCGCGTAGATTTATTAGCTGAGACAAGTCAGTCAGGCTGGCCGTCACAAGGAGCCGAGGCGTCGACGCCGGCCGTGGACCTGTAGTGCGCCACTGGGGGGTGGCGGTGGCTGCTGAGATTTTTTTTTTTTCCAAATTGCAGCAGCAAAGAAGAATCGTAGGAAATCTGCATGTATCCGGCTGGGATTATTGCCCGTCTTTGTGTCTCCGGCAGCCCTTGGCGTATCTGCTGTGGTCTCAGAGGAATTATTCGTAGCGGTGCGCTAGAGGCTTCTGCGGGGCGAGACAAGGCGAGTCCGGGGAGTGTGGCGCTGGCCGGTTTTATTAGTGCTGTAATTGCAGGGCATCCGGGCCAGCACATCACACATCAGCTTGCTGGGCATCGGAAGCTTTCTTTCTTGGGGCTAGCAAGACGCCAGGCGGACCACCTGCGCGGACCAAGAGGACCGAAAGAGAGATGGCGTCTGGACTGGCTTGGGCCGATGTTGCTAGTTTCTGACTTTAACGACGTCGAGATGAAGGTTGTGGTCTGATGATGGCGAGTGGTGATGGAAAGACTGCAAGCGGTGTTGGGAGAGGGATGGTCCATGCATACAAATCTACTACATAGGTGCATCCTGGATTGGATAATTACCAAGGCGGCAAGTGAGAACTTCTAGAATCCAAGCTGAGACAGGTACCTACTAAGACAAACAGACCGCCCGTCCGGCCATGCTAATTCCACTAACTAGTCCAGAACCCTTCTTTCCTCCCCTACCCCAGCCCACCACCAGCACTTGCCTTGCCACCGATAAATCTTCATCCACACACACTCCAAATCCACAACATCTCCACAATCCACATCCTCCTCCACCAAATCACTGCCTCTCCTCGCTCCCATGGAAGCTAAACCCGCGACATGGCCTGGCCTCTGCCCTCTATTTCCTACCTACCTCCTACTATCACCTACCAGGAGTCCAGGACGACCAGGAGGTAGGTATATACACTAGTCCATACTCCAACACCCTCGTCTTATTACTACCCTCCTGTCCCTCCGTTTCCTTCTTCCCTCCTCGCCTCCCTGTCTTGCCTTCTTGCCCTCTTCCCTCAGTTGGAGTTGCCCTTCTCTGCGTCTCTCGACATTCAAACACCCTCGCTTCGTCTTGCTTGTCGCCTTGTCGCAGCCCCTCCTGTCTAAGCCTCCATCTCAACCCCTAATCCCGACTCTCCTCGACCCCAAACCTGTACATCGCAACTCTCGGAATACCTTCTCACCATGTCCGACAAGAACGAGGTTTCCACCACGGAGCTCGTCGCTCCCCAGCCCGGCAAGAAGGGCGCCTTCAAGCGCCATTGCCAACGCTTCTGGTGGCTGCATCTCATCATTTTCATCCTCATCGCCGTCCTTGTTATCCTCCTTACGTGAGTGCTTCCTGTCGCGTTATCAATCCCTCCTCCCCATAACCTTTTCACCCTCTTCTGCTCTGCCCAATGCAATTGGCCAGTCTTTCTGCTTCTTGGTCATTCGTCTACAAACTAGGGTCGGTAGGGCTGCTCAACTTGGCATCCCCCGTCGCTCGCCCAGAGTTTAATCTACTTTCCCCAGTCCCACACACACTGGGCTGGTTCACGCGCATGCCATCCAGAGGCAGTCGCCAAGAAGCTCAGATTGCCCAATCCGCATGCTTGTCATTCGTTGAACCAATGCTAACCAATCTGTCTATAGCATCTTTGTCGCTGTCCCCAGGATCGCACAGGACAAGATCAACCAGGCCAAGCTCGACATTGTCGCGGTCAAGATTAGCAATGCCACCCCCAATTCCTACCAGATGACCATCAACTCGACCATTTCTACCGATGGCAGTGTCAAGGCCAACATTGACCCCTTCGCAGGCGACATGTACCTCGAGGACACGGATGACAAGACCCCCTTCGCCGTCCTCAACTTCCCTGCCACCAACGCCAACAAGCACTCCAATGTCAACATCGATCAGCAAGTCGAAATCAAAGACATGGACGCATTCAACAAGTTCAACACCTGGTTTGTCAACAATGAGACGCTCAGGATTGGCATCAGGGGAAACACCAAGGCCCAGCCCAGCGGTCTTAGTCGAAAGTACGACGTCACCTTTCAAAAAGTCCTCGAGGTCAAGGGGCTTAACCTCTTCAAGGGCACAAAGGTCATTGATCCCCGCGTTCAACTCAAGGTCGACAACGGGACCGACCCCAACTTCCGTAACTTTTATGCCCAGGTCGAGCTCCCCAACCCCTCGCACTTTTCCCTCGATATTGGCAATGCCACCTTTGACAACTACTTTCTCGGAGCCAACCTCGGCAAGCTCTACATCAACGAACTCACCCTCGTACCCGGCAACAACATCCTCAACGTCACTGGTAGCCTTGACCAAACCCAGATCATTGTCCTCGCTTCGAGCACCAAGCCGTATTGTGAAACTGGCGTCGCCGATTTCAGCCTCATCGGCAGCAACGTCACCCGCAACGGCGCCGAGCTGCCTTACTTCCAGTATGCTCTGGCCCACGCTAACCAGACCGTCAGCCTCAACATTACCGACACCCTTTACCGCTCGAACATCCCCGCAGCTGTCAAGTGCTCCACGACTACTTCCAAGTAGTTGTATTGTCCTGTTCGATGCCGTTGTATGCAAGCCTTTTCTTTTCGATACCCAGGTTTACAAGTGGAAGGGCCTGTTGTCTCTTTGCGCATGTTTTGCTTTATGATGTTGGATAATGAAAATAACCGAGACGTGAAAACGACCACAGGGTCAGGGTTTTCTTGCCCCAGAAAGGGACATTGCACCTTGTTTGGCGGGGTCGCTAGAAGACGGATGTTAAGCTCAGGCAGCGACGCATTCAAAATACCTTGAATAGTCTAGTTAGTAGCCTCAATACCAGTATTAATAGTGATATATGTTGTCCATGCCGTGGGTATCAATGGCAGTATTAATGGTTATACATGTTGCCCATGCCGTGGGTATCAATGCGCTGTATTACAGGAGCAACTTTAGCATGTAATCTAGTTGTTACAATTTTGTGCATCTCCCTCATCCCTCTGTTATTTTCACCGTTCGGTGTCACGAGTCCTGAGTATGCTATTGTCAAACTCCCTTTCGCTTCTCTCCTTTGCTCACTCCCGTCCCAGCCAATGCCGTGGCAGTCGATGCCGGCACAAACTCGACGCTCGTCCGGCCCGGCGCCGCCCTCGCCGCCTCCCTCTCCCTGGCCACCTTGTCCCTCGCCCTGCGGAGCCGGTCCCGAAACGCCCAGTCCGGGAACGCGGCGGGATCCCAAACCGCCTGCGTCAGCGTCGTCTGGTACTGGACCCCCCTCGTGCCGCCATCGTCGTCGTCGTCGTCGTGCACCTCTGCGAACCGCAACAGCTTGTCCGTCAGCGCGGGGTTGCGCAGGGCGGTGGACTGCTCGAGCTTGGCGTTGAAGTGGGTGCCGGCGCGCTTGAGGCGGAGGAAGTGGGTGCACTTCTTCTCGGTGGCGACGGCGGACGGGGAGCGCGGCGACGGCGGCGGGGAGGAGGGGAGGTCGAGGTTGGGGACGGGGGGCAGGGTGAGGTCGTGGATGAGGGCGCGGGTGGTGGTGTAGGGGGAGGAGGGGGCCGGGAAGGGGTCGCCTGGTTCGGGGAGGGGGGCGAAGGAGGAGGATGGGTCGGAGGAGGGGAGGGATGGGCCGAGGGGGGGCGCGGCGGAGGTGCCGGGGGGGGGAGGAGGAGGGGGGAGTGCGGCGCCGGGGGCGGGTGGCTCAGGTGGTGATGTTTGTGGTGACGGTTTGGAAGCAGCTGGCATAGAAGATTTAGCGATGTGATGGCTTATCAAGAGAGGGAGAGATTTTTTTTTTTAAAAAAAAAAAAAAAAAAAAAGCTTACCAGCTGCAGGTTCTGATACACTTGTCACTACCGGTTGTGATGGTTGTGGTGGTGGTATTTGAGTCTGGTGAGGTGAGTGAGCAGATGAGTTGAATGGCGTGTTGTTTTGCATTGATTGTGGCGTACCTGCTTTGGCGAGGCCACGGGCTGCACTGGCGACGGTGAGCCTTCACTTTCTTCGTCGCTGCTCGCATACCCTACCAAGCCCGCCATCGTTTTGTGTGGTATGGAATGTGAGGTTGATGAAAGTTGTCGAGTCGAGAGCTTGAGCAAAGGGCATTGAGGTTTTGGTGTTTTAAGTGGGGCGGATGTTAACCTGGACTTGCTAACATTGTGGACGAATAAGTAATGGTGGTCTTGATCGAGGACGAGAGAGAGGATGAATGGAGGGTGAGCTGAGTTGGATAACGAAAAACTTAAAGAGGGAAATGGTATTTTTTCTGTGAGAGTAGTGCTGGTAGGTTCGTAGTAGAACGAGGGCTGATGGCTGTCACCACATATTGTATATTGTCATGAGGATTTTCTCGTTATTCATTTCAATATTTTGCTTTCTGCTATTCTCAACCCAAAAGTAGAAGAATCCTTCTGGACAGCAGCTAGACAACATTTCGACTTGATATAGCACAGTCTGTCGTCATGCATTGATTGATGGATTGATTGATTGCTAACTATGGCATTGCATGCCATTGAAGAGTGGGGCCGGCGCTCAGCCGTGGTGCCTAATTCGGTCGAAATTTCCAACCCACCACCACCACAGTTGGCGCTTGGCATCCTTCTCCAACAACTTGCATCATCCGGCTTTTGCCAATCCGAGCTCGTCACGCACCGATAGACCACTCGGAACTGCTCTATAAATCAGCCTTGTTTCGCACCGAGGGATACGGGGACAGTTTAGGCGTCGGGGCGCCCGAAGAGATTCTAGGAGTACGCACCGCGACACAGGCGTTTCGCAGTCATCAAACATAGAACATTTCACCAACGCAGGCTTCCTTCTAGTGTCTCGCTGAGCCACGGCGAAAGCAGCCGCCCACCAGCAATATGGCTCGGCCAAGAGACTCACGCTCGCCTAGCCTGGCCGGTGGCCACGGTGGTCGTCGGCATCGCGAGGATCGCCGAGCGCGGGATCGTCGCGACGACAGAGACCATCGCAGGCGCTCTCGGTCTCGTACGCCCGAGGTACGCCGAGGCCATTCACCTAACCAACTGCCTAACAGGCTTCCTAACACGAGACCTCATCCACAGAAACGATATCGCGACCGCGACCACGACCGCGACCGTGACCGTGACCGTGACCGCAACCGCGATGCCCGAGACCGCGATCACTACCGCCGACGAGATCGCTCCCGCTCCCTCGACAGAGACGGCGATCGCTACCGCGGCGGCCGTGATAGACGACGCTCGCGAGACCGCCCCGATGAAAGGGCCCGCTCACCCGATGGTCGGCGCGACGGCGACAGAAGGCGAGACGACTCGCGTGGCAGAGACTCTCGAGGGGCTGACGTTCGCAACAATCGCAGTGACAGTCGGGGCCGGACCACGCCTCATGCCGATGGCGGCCGTAACCCGGACGAGGGCTCCAAACCGGCCGCTTCCACCGCAGCTCAGACCGATGCCGATAAGAAAAAGGCTGAACGTCTTGCGAAGCTCGAGGCCTGGAAGAAGAAGAAGGAGCTAGAGACACAGAAGCAAAAAGAGGTCAACCCCAGCCAAACCCGCAGTCTGCTAGCAGAAATGGACAAGAAGGCTAGCGGTGTTCCCTCTGCTGCCGCCTCACCTGCCGTTTCCTCTGGCGCCTCTCCCACACCAGGTCCAGAGTCCGGAAATGCGTCTCCTGTGCGACCGTATGCTGGCAAGTTCGATCCTAAGAGCATCGCTAAAAAGTCAGCTTCGAGAACTCATGATTCGACAAAGTCCATTCTCGGCTCCATCAATGCTGAGCAAGGCAAACTAGCCGCCCCAGTCAAGCAGTCTACCGCATCCGCGCTGCCAGCCAATCGCGCCAAAACCAGCGCGTTTGGTTTCGGCAAGTCCCAGGGCGACGACAAGCTTCCAAGCAAGCGAAAACTTGACCTCGACGAGGAAGAGACCACAAAGCGCAAGCTGACAAAGCTGCCCAGTCTGCCAATTGAGGCAGATGATACACCGTATGTCGATCAAGACGACGGCGACGATGACGGTGCTGGTGACGAATTCGCGGAAAACGAAGAAGAGGCTGCCGCTGCTGCCCGTGCGGCGCATGAGAGACGCATCCAAGCTGAAGAAGAGGCTGGAAAAGAAGAAACAGACGGCGATCAAGCCATGGCGGAACCTGACGCTGTCCCCGCGACGAATGGAACAGCCGAGCCTGTTGTCGAGGAAGAAAAGATGCAAGTCGATGCAGAGGAAGAAGAAGAGGAAGAAGACGATGTGGATCCTCTAGATGCTTTTATGGATGACTTGCAGCAGAAGGAAATCAAGCGCCCACCCCCCAAAAAGGCATCTATAGTCAGGAAGCTCCCAGAACCGGAAGCTTACTTTAGCGACGACGACTATGGATACGGGGTGGACAACGATGCCACCGATGCCAGTGCCGTCCTTGCCCTGGCCAACAAGCGCAAGAAGAAGGAGATTCCTACAGTCGACTACAGTAAAATCGATATCGAGCCCATCCGAAAGAACTTTTGGGTGGAGCCTATCGAGCTCAGTGAGCTCAACGAAACCGAAGTGGCGGAGCTGCGAGCAGAACTTGACGGCATCAAGGTCAATGGCAAGGACGTCCCAAAGCCAGTCCAGAAATGGGCGCAATGTGGCCTCACTCGACAGACGCTGGACGTGATTGATAACATGGGTTTCGAGAAGCCGACATCGATTCAGATGCAGGCGATCCCCGCCCTCATGTCTGGCCGCGACGTCATTGGCGTCGCCAAGACTGGTTCTGGAAAGACCATGGCCTTTTTGCTGCCCATGTTCCGCCACATTAAAGATCAGTCTCCGCTGAAAGAATCGGATGGACCAGTCGGGCTGATAATGACGCCCACCCGCGAGTTGGCCACGCAGATCCACCGTGACTGCAAGCCGTTCGTCAAGATGATGGGCATGCGTGCCGTCTGTGCCTACGGTGGTGCTCCGATCCGCGACCAGATTGCCGAGCTGAAGCGCGGTGCCGAGATCATCGTCTGCACGCCTGGTCGCATGATAGACCTGCTCGCCGCCAACCAGGGTCGCGTCACCAATCTGCGCCGCGTCACCTACGTTGTACTAGACGAAGCCGATCGCATGTTCGACATGGGCTTCGAGCCGCAGGTCATGAAGATCTTTGCCAACATGCGCCCCGACAAGCAGACGATCCTCTTCTCCGCCACCATGCCGCGCATCATCGACTCGCTCACCAAGAAGGTGCTGAAGAGTCCTGTGGAGATTACCGTCGGTGGGCGTAGTGTCGTAGCCAAGGAAATCGAGCAGATTGTTGAGGTCCGCGACGAAAACACAAAGTTTCACCGCGTGCTCGAGCTGCTTGGTGAGCTATACGACCGCGACGAGGATGCGCGTTCATTGATTTTTGTCGAAAGGCAAGAAAAGGCCGACGACTTACTCAAGGAGCTCATGGTCAAGGGCTACCCGTGCATGTCCATCCACGGTGGCAAGGACCAGGTAGACCGCGACTCGACCATTTCTGACTTCAAAAAGGGAGTCGTCCCCATTCTCATTGCGACATCCGTTGCTGCGCGAGGCTTGGACGTTAAGCAACTAAAACTCGTCATCAACTACGATGCACCAAACCATTTGGAAGACTACGTCCACCGCGCCGGCCGCACCGGTCGTGCCGGAAACACGGGTGTGGCCGTAACCTTTATCACGCCAGAGCAGGAGAATTGTGCGCCAGGCATTGCCAAGGCGTTGGAACAGAGCGAGCAGCCGGTCCCCGAGCGTCTCAACGAGATGCGCAAGGCGCACCGCGAAAAGGTCAAGTCGGGCAAGGCCAAGGACACTTCAGGCTTTGGCGGCAAGGGTCTTGATCGACTGGACCAGGAGCGAGAGGCAGCGCGCATGCGCGAGCGCAAGACGCACAAGGCGGAAGGCGATGAAGAAGAAGAAAAGAAGGAGGACAAGAAGGAGGAGGATGAAAACAAGCACGAGCGTACCATTGATGCCATCAAGGCTGCTGCATCGGGCATCCAGTCCCGCGACGCCAACAAGGCCGAAGCCGCCGCCGCAGCCGCCGCAGCCAACGAGCCAGTCATCAAGACTTCTGGCGTCGTTGCCAGCAACCCCGGTGGCGGCGCATCCAAGAGCGGTGCTGGCGGCAACAACCCACTCGACAAGGTCAGCTCCGCCGTCAGCGCCATCAACAGCCGCCTCGGCAAGGCTGGCCAGCTACGTACCGGACAGCCCATCGACAACAAGGGCCCGGACGCGGGTGCGTTCCACGCGACGCTCGAGATCAACGACTTCCCACAAAAGGCGCGCTGGGCGGTGACGAACCGCACCAACGTGGCCAAGATCCTCGAGGCCACGGGCACGTCCATCACAACCAAGGGCAACTTCTACCCGGCTGGAAAGGAGGTGCCCGAGGGCGCGGAACCGAAGCTGTACATCCTGATCGAGGGCGACACAGAGTTGGTGGTGGGCTCGGCGCTCAACGAGCTGACGAGGCTGCTGCGCGAGGGCACGATCGCGGCGGCGGACGCGGACAGCAGGGCGCCGACGAGTGGACGGTATACGGTTACGTGATGCATCTATCTGTGTGTGTTTCTTGGGGCTTTTTTATCTGGCGGGCGTCTTTTCTTCTTCTTCGTTCTTGATGGTTTGTTGGATGTGGTTGCGGTGGGAGGACAGGCCTTTGTAAACAGTGATGCAAGTATTCGTCTCAAGGCAGGACGCTCCGTTTTCCAATTGAACCTGGGCATTGTGGAGAGAAACTGGGCCATACTCGAAAGTGAAATCGTTACGGAGTAAATTTATCAGATGACGGTTTATCGCTAAAAAGTAAAGCTGGTACGTACGTCTATGAAGATCGTGAGGGACGGGAAGCTGAAGAAGACTGTAGGTAAGGCGGAGGGGGAGGGGGGGTATCGTGGGTAGTCGTGATCTTGTGTAATGTAACCCCTGTGAGATGAAGAGGCTGGCAAGAGGATCACGCAAGGTGAGCGCGACTTTCTGCGCATTCGCGTGCTGGGCACAAAGCATCGTGAGAAAAAAAAATCCAGTCCACAGCAATCATCTGTCGTTGGCCGTGCAATCCAGTCGTCCCCCCTTTCCCCCTCTTCAGCTGGCCTGACCGCGGACCAGTCTATCGTTGTCGTCAATCTCCCTCCGCCGCTGCTCCTGCTCATCCCTCTCCTTGGCCGACAGGACGCGCCCGGCGGCGCCCGGCTTCTTCCTCCGCTGCGCCTCCTGCTTCTTCCTGTCCTCCTCCACGGCCTTTGGTTCGTCAGCCACACACAGCAGACAAGAGAAGGAAAAGAAAGAAAGAAAGAACACATACACTCCATCGCTCCCTCGCCGCTTGCGAGGCCGGCGTCGCAGCTGCGGGAGGGGCACTGCTGTTGCTGCCGACGATGCGCGCCTCGCTCTGGTACGTCTGCTTGGGCGACTTCTTCTGCGAGGCGGCGGCGGGGACGGACGCCTTGGTCGCGGCAGAGGGTGGCGTCGCGGAGCCGAGGCGGCGGCCGGGCCCGAGTCGGTCCTCTGGGTCTTGCTTTCCGCAAATGTTTCCCATGGTGAACTGGGGGAGGGAGGGGGGGGGTTGGCTGATTTTCGTGGAGGAATTGGATGGGGGACGAGAAGGGACGATGTTTTGGCTTTCATCTCAGAGACAGAGGTGTGGCGGGATGGGGGGAGAGGGCGCTGCGTGGTTTGTGGCGCGGGCTGGCGGGCTGTGTAACAACCAAGTTGATAGATTTCGGACCCCGTGGTTTGCTCAGCGCCAAGACGGGCTGGTAGACTTGACGTGGAGCTTGAGATAGATGCTCTTCGATTACAATAATTAATAAATAAATAAAAAAACTCATTTTTAAACCCAAGTCTGACATGAATAAATCGCTCGCCATGTCCAATGTCGGACGCGCCAAGATACGGGCCGGCCGCGCCAAGGTTTGCACCAAGCATAGCCAGACGGCGGAGGCGAGGTATGGAGTATAAACTCTATCACAGTTTCGCAGGCAGGAAATGTCTTGATCGGTTCATTTCGGTCGCCGAATGAACCATTTCTCACTGGGATTTTCTCAGAGGTGCCGACGCTCCGGGGACTACAGTCTCTTGTATACCTAGAATACGAAGCATGTTTTGGTGCCATGAAATAACAATGATTGAACTCACGACATCTCTGTTTAACATCCTGTTGCCCTTCTGGTCAATATACATAAATCGGCCGCGCAGCACCAAGTGTGTCTGAGAATTCGGGTTCACTTATTATTTGCAGTGATGGCGGCCAGGTTTTCCTTGAGGAACGTTGAAGAAACTAGGTGGCAGGAAAGCAACATGTTGACCGATTCCTATGAATAGATATAGAAACACTATTGTGGCAGTATTGAAACATAGTATTAGATACAAATATTTTTTTTCTTTCTTTTTTTTTCTTTTTTTCTTTTGTTTTCGTTTCCTTGTTCGATTCGCCTTCGTTTCGTTGTAGGTGACAACTTACTTCGAGTTCCTTCCAAAATTGCTGTTATCCCGTCAGCACCGGCGTTCATCAACCGCGCAAGCTTTGAACTCACTTGTGGAAGAAGTTGCCAAAGACTCCCAGCTTAGCCTGCTGGTCAGACATACTCTGGCGACGGGCAGCCGCCTGGGCTTCGTTACGATTGCGGGTGAGGCCCTCGAAGGCGGGCATCCAGCCCGAGCTCTGTCAATTTCTCTTAGCACTTTTGGCGGGCATGAACATTGTTTCCTTTGGGTATCAATCATACCCGACGACGAGGCTGCTCGGTAGTGGGAGGGGGGACGTTCTGGGGTTCAGTCGGGGAGCTCATAGTGTATTACAGCTTTTGCCAGTGTCGAGAAGTATCGAGAGATGTCAAGAATTGTGCACAAGATGGCTGGCCGGTTATCCAAAATTGTATTGTTGATGGACACGGAATGGTTTTGATAAGCTACAGGCGAGGAAGGATGGAAAACAAAAAGAGGGGGATCTCGAGGATATATAGCAGAAAGCTGTACAGGAGGACGACTGCGGGGTCTACGGCGTCATGCAAGGCCTAGATGTCGGTAGTCGATTATGGGTGGATTAGAAATAAACAGCCGATCGATGAAAAGGGAACGCCCAGGGAGAGGGGGCAAGTCTGGAAAGCTTCTTTTGTACTGGTTGATTCGATTTCGAGAGCCGAGTGTGCAGCCAGGCGAATCGAGGCGGGAGCGATGAGCCAATGACGCGAGGAAGCCCCCTCCTTTTTTTGCGCTGTGAGAGAGGACGCATAAGGAATCGATCGGCAAGGTGACAGTGCGAATTGAGCAAGGTCGCGGTCTTTCGACAGAGTGCAGATTGACGACCAACAACTTCTGTGATGGTGCCGGTGATGGTGTTTCTCTCGACTTGGGAACTTTTTATTTATTAGTGACATGGTTATTCGCAGAGAGCTTGGTGCACCCCTGTTGTGGGCAAGGTACCTGGGTTTCCTATTGGAAGTTGCGGGTACCTCAGGTACCGCAGCGGGGCGCTTGTGGGTAGGTGTTGGTGCATAGGTACCTGCTGGAAAGACTCCATGGGAGGAATGAAAGTGGATGCCCGTGCATCGATTGAAAAGTCCAAGTGCATGAGAAGAGGAAGGAAAAGATGTTGGTCCTGAGCAAGGTGCGGTGCAGTGTTGGATTGTGTCTCATGCTGCGGTCCGGAGCGGCGCGGTGAGGGGGATCAGTTGAAAAAAGAGCAAACGGCGGGCGCCGACTCCGGAATGGAGACGGCACGCGGCGGAGGGGCAGCGGCGCGGCGGGATCAACGGGCGACAGCGGGCAGCGGGCAGTGGGCAGCTGGCAACAGCTGGCAACAACTGGCAACAACTGGCAACAACTGGCAGCTGGCAGCTGGCAATATTGAGTTTCCAAGTATATGGTACCTGTCATTATTAGAAACAAACCAAAGCAAAAGGAAAGCAGCCGGCAATCGGAGGCACATTTTGTTTTAGGCACGTTGCAAGGGTCGCGAAAAAACTGATCATAAGTTAAGTTGCTCCGTATCCGTACAAGACCCCTCGTTGGCCACTTTAAAATGGGCTGGGTGTACCGTGTACCAGCAACGACTGGCGCAATAGCGCCCCACCTATCTGCTGCACCTGCCTCTCTTTGTCCTGAAAACATGTTCGCCAGTCCATCCGGGTTCTCATCACTCTCACCACTCACGACCGCCAGTCAGCAGCACCGTTGCGCTCGCTTTTCAGCGCCCGCCGCTCCTCTTCGTCGCCATGCTTCTTCCTGCTTGTCCGCTAGTAGAGGGCATAGAGAGCACGTAATATCGCTTGGCTGCGTCTCTCCAGGCACAAACGCTAAACCTGCATGCTATCTCTTTTTCTCTCTTATTATTCTCTTCTCTTTTGCCTCCACCAACTCGAGCCTCTCTTCTCGACATCCTACATCCATACACACATGTCCTCATACCCACAGCACTCACTCAACCTTCCCTCCCTTCTTCCTTTTCTCTCTCTCCCAACTCCCTCCCTCATAAACCACCGTTAGCACCAACCAGCGCATACGCCTCGTTCGCGCTCATAAGCCCTGCCTGCGCCTATCGGCTTGGTGAAACCACTTCATTCCCATCTTGTTTCCTGGCCCTCAGCCTCCGTCCGCCTCTCACAGGGCCTTGCCTGCCCCTCCCCTCCCCTCCCCTTTTACCGGCGTCGCTATCCTGAAACTCCTTTCCATCGAGCCTCTTCCTGCAGCTCATCATGGAAGACGACGCGACCGCCCCCATGCCTTTCAGCGGCCCCCCGTCCAATGACATGGCCGCCATGGCGCTCAACATCGACCAACTCCTCCCTCTGGACATGTCGCTATCGCATGGACTGGACTCTTTGGCCACGGGCTTCCACGACGATTCGTGTCTCGATCACGGCAGCTTTAACCACTGCAACATATCTGGCAAAAGCCATGCTGCGAAGTCCAGAGCCCCCGCTATGGGTCCGCGCAGCCTCTCGCAGACGCAGACGCACACCCGCCAAAGGCACAGCATCTCCAACCCAATCCCTGCTGCCAGCGCATCCTCGTCCCATCCGCACCAGCACCAGCAGCACCAGGAGCATCAGCAGCAGCACCAGCAGCAGCACCAGCATCAGCAGCACCAGCAGCACCAGCACCAGCAAGCTTTTCCATCACCCTGGGACGCCATCTTTACCCAATCCCTGCTCCAAAACAACATGCATTGTACTGGCTTTGACATTTGCAACGACAACGATTGCGCCGCCTCCTGCAACTCGGACTGCGACGGCAGCTGTCCTAGCCAGTGCGACGACAAGGACCATGGCGTCTGCTGCGATGACGATGCCTGCGGCCCTCCCGGTCTCTGTGTCGACCAAGACTGCAAAGCGCCGCCTGTGCCTTGCTCCCAATCGGCATGTCCTATTTCCGACAACGAAGCCGCCGCCGCTGCTGCCCTCACTTCGTTTGGAGACAAGGGCATCGCGGCCACGGCCACAGCCCCTACATCAACATCGCACACTGTTCCCCCGACCCCCAGCATCGCTGATGCCGGCTATCTAGATTTGCCTACAGTCCCCTGTTCGTCTCTTTCTCTAGATAACACTTTTGGCAACCTTCCTACCTTTTCTGGTCAAATGTGGGATATTGCCCCCGAGTTCATTCTCGCCAATCACATCATGCAGTACCATGACCCAACTCATCAAGAAAGTCACATGCACTCATGCATAGCCGATAAGCCCAGCTCTCTGATGCAAATGTGCTCTTTACCAAAACATACTCCCGATGGAATCAGCCCACACGGTGTTGATGCTATTTGCGGTTTCCAGATCCAAGATCCTTACGACTTTGCTCAACACATCTTCCAGCAACATCGGCCCGCTCTCATGGCCAATGGAAGCAACATCCACAAGACGCTGCAACATGCGACCTCTCATCACATTCTTGATGATCACCATCACCATCATAACCACTTCTCCTCTACCACTTCTCCCTCTACCAACCTCTCACTCGCGACATCTCTCTCCCCCACGCCCGCCTCTCTGCCCACTCCGTCTACGATTGAAAGCGCAAACTACTTCACTGACGTTACGAATGCCGTCGCTGATGCCACTCCCTCGATTCCGCCGGAGGACCAAAACATCTGCCGCTGGCTCTTGCCCGATGGAATGGGTGGTCACAAAATCTGCGGTCGCCGGTGCAGCAGCCACAAGGCGCTGCAGGACCACTGCAAATCAGACCACCTCAAACAGATCAAAAAAGATCACACAGGCTTCTACTGCCAATGGCAAGGTTGCACAAGACACACCACCTTTAGTCAACGCAGTAAGCTGGAGCGCCACATGCAAGTCCACACTGGCTGTAAGTCAACTCCACTCACATTGCACAACTCGTCCCTGCAGTTACTGACTTCCCTAGATAAACCTGTTCAATGCCACATCTGCGGTGCTTCTCTATCTGCCAAGCAGTCTCTTGAGCAGCACATGCGCACTCACACCGGCGAGAAGCCTTGGGTTTGCTCGTTCGAAGGCTGCAACCAGTCCTTCAAGCAACAAAGCGCGCTGACAATGCACGAGCGTACACATACTGGCGCAAAGCCTTTGCAATGTGATATATGTGGCAAAAAGTTTGGCGAATCTTCCAACCTTTCCAAACACCGTCGCATCCACAACATCCGTGGCTCTCACGTCTGCGAAATCTGTGGCAAAGACTTTCACAGATTGGACCAGCTTCGTCGACATATGGGGACAAACCATAAAGACAAGCCTGAAGAGGTCAGCAAAATCCTCAGCCGCGTCAAAACGGGCAGGATAGCTAAGCCTGCCGTGCCTGCAAATGTCCTTGGTGGCTATGAACATCCTGATATCGTGCAAAGCGTCTAGAATGCCGCCAGGTGCGCTTTTTTTTTGTTCGAGTCTCATAAAAGACCCTTCACCGAACATGACAGTTTGTTACTTTTGTGTCTTGATTTCCACTGGTTGGCGTTTTCAGGATAATTGATGGTCAATGGCGTGATTTCTTTTATATTTCATATTGGTATATAGCACTACGTCTATAGTCGGACAGTATTTAAAGTTATCATGATATATGAATCTCATGATAGACGATAGAAACAATGAGAAGGAAGCATTATTTCGAAGGCCAGCAACCGACTCAGCTCATTTCTCCACTACAGGTGAATCAAGGTGTTAAGCGATGCTGCTACACACTCCCGGGTACGACGAGCTGTACCTAAGTTGATAACTTGATTCCACGCACGTTTTAGCTTACAGGGTCAAGAGAAACATGTCACGGTAAATTGAGAGGGATAGAATGATTAGGTTGGATCATGACCTCATCTTTTTATTCTTTTTTATTTTGTACTTGCAGACTTGTCTTGTTGCGCCTCGCAAGCCCAAGGGCCAGAACAAGAAGCCATGATGTCCCACAGCTCAAGCCGGCCCCGAGTTTATCTTTTTTTCCCGTCCACCTTCCAAGATACAAAGGAGTCTTCTTCAAGGGGGGGGGGTGGCCCTCCCCTCGAGAAAGCCATGCGATGCCAAAGTTTTCGAAAATGTCTCTTCCCTTTCTGCCTCTTTAAGAAAAAGAATGGACAATATCAAAAGGATACGCCACGCCCGGTTTTCCCCCCGTTCTCTCAAAATATAACAAAAGATGTCCTTCGCCAAAACAATGGGAAAAAAAATTTCCCGGGGAAAAAACGCATCAACACCGATTATGCCGTGTTGCTTTTTTTGTGTGTGCTTGTCATTTCATCCTCACATATTCACCCCGTTGCAAAACAAAAAAAAAAGAGAGAGAAACAAGTCGTTTTTTATTGCTTGTTGACAACATGACGCTCCCTTTTCTTTTTCTAAGCCTTGATGGCGAACTTGCGCTGGGGGAAGTGAGTCTCGCGCTTCTTGGCCTTCTCCAGCACGCGGGCCTTGTCCTCGGGCGATAGTCGGCGGCGGATGGCGCGGGTCTGCTTGGGGCGGAGGTCGAGGGGCGCGTACTTCTTGTTCTTGTAGAACAAGCGGAGCTGGCTGCGTTGCTTGGCGTTGATGACGGTGAGGACGCGAGCAATGGACTTGCGGAGGTCGTGGCTGCAAGAGGGCGTCTCGTGTTAGTAGATTGGGGCGGGGGGAGGTGATGTGATGAGCGGCCCCCGGGAGTCGGGACGAAGCGGAGAAGCCTGGGAGAAACCAAGGGAAAACGTACATCTTGTTGAGCTTGGAGCCGGAGGAGACGACCTTCTGGATGCGCATCTGGCCGAGGTCGGCCTTGAGCTCGCCGAGCTGCTTCATCAGGTCATCCTTGCTCTTGTCCCAGAGCTGGACGGTCTTAACCTTGGAGGACGACTGGAGAAATCTTGATCAGCACTTTGCGGCGAACGGTTTGTGTGATTGTGAGTATGTGCTGATGGCGAGGGATTCAACGGATGGGTAGGGCAACGAGCAAGAGGGTTTTTCATGAGATGAGATGGTCGAGTCTGGGCGCAGTGGTCGTGGATGTCGCTGCTCAATTCAGTATTGAATTTGGGTCCGTTTTGAATGTCGCCCGAGGCCATCTCGCAGCACCCAGATTCGATGTGGAAACCCTCGCTCGTCGAATTCTTGTAGACGTCCGTCGCGGTTGTATTCGTGATGATGGTCGTAATCTCATTTTCCTCGATGCCGGGCCCTGCTGCCCGCCGTGCACCACAGTCGCGCACAGAAAGAGGCGCTGGTACCCAGCCACCAGGGAGCAATTGCTATTCGATTTGTCGGGTAATGGAGGGCAAGGATTGAAGCAAGACGCAGGGCTGTCTACTCACCATCTTGTTTATAGGCTTCGATGGGGGTATGCGAAGTAGTGTCGACTGAAAAGTGCAGAGGGGGGAGAGGATTTCGACAACACTTCTCACGATGGGGAATCCTCTGGCGCTGAGGCAGTCCACACTAACGCACGCACAGCCTGAGAATTTTTGCCGAGAGGAGGAAAAAAATGTTGCCCTAGGGCTTTGCCTATTTGGGCGCAGGCGTCGACTGGCTGGGCCCAAAGATGCGGGGCGAGTGTCTGATTATTATTGGCCACAGTAGACCTTGTGTTGAAGCTCACGTGATACCTCTGGGTCCAAAGCGGTCAGAAGTATTTTGCCACGAATGTTGCTGGAAACGGTTTAACGCAGCCTGACAAACGGGCTAAACTAGTTCTGGCCGGGGCGGCTCAGGGACTTGCGTGGACCCAGTTTCATCATCGTCATTCCCGCGTTGCTGGACTTGCAATCTCCAAAGATTGCATCTTCTCTTCTTGAATTGTTAGAAGGCCGACACGGTACATACTTCTTCGATTTAGGAGCCATGGCAACACCGTCAGGAAACTCTGGCTGGGCCCAGCTCCGACAACAAGCCAGGTCGCTGGAGACGCAGGTGAGCTAGCACAAAGTGCCGAGGTGTCCGTTGCATTACAGGAAGGAGGCTAACCACTGATGCGTATCCCAGACGGAGAGTCTCTTCCACACATATTCGCAATTCGCCACAGCAGCATCGATTCCTCCAAAACCGACGCAAGAAGAGCGCACGACAGAAAGCAAGATTGAGGAGCTACTAGAAAAGGTGCGACCCTGACACAGTCCCGGACATTGCGAGCAAAAGATGAAGCCGCCCTCCCCCCCCCCGGGGCCAAAGCTAACTCTACATCTTCCAACAGCGCGAAACGACAATCGGCCAGCTGTCGCGTCTTCTCGACTCCGAGGCGGCGCTGACCTCGTCGGCGCTCAAGCAGAACAACCTCGCGCTGCTGCGGGAGAAGCTCGCGACGCACCGCAAGGACCTGACGCGGCTGCGGTCCAACCTGCGGCACGCGCGCGACCGCGCCAACCTCCTGACCAACGTGCGGTCCGAAATTGCGGAGCACCGGCGCGCGGGCGGGGAGGAAGGGGGGGAGGACCCGGAGGCGGCCGAGGCGGACTACATGCTGGACGAGCGCCGCCGGATCGACAACAGCCACGGGGTGGCGGACAGCGTGCTGAGCCAGGCGTACGCGGTCAACGAGGGCTTCCTGGCGCAGCGCGAGACGCTGGCGAGCATCCAGCGGCGCATCACGGGCGCGGCCAGCCAGGTGCCGGGCATCAACACGCTCATCGGCAGGATATCGGCCAAGAAGCGCCGCGACGGCATCATCATGGGCAGCTTCATCGCGTTTTGCTTTGTGTTTTTCTGGCTGTTCCTGTAGATGGGGTGCGGAAATTTGGGGCTGGGAGCAATACGTTTTACAATTACACACACGCACGGCGTTGACGGCATGCAAGTTCCAAGTATTTTATGTTCCTTTATTATTCGGAAAGGGGTATCGGCGTATTGCTTTCCAACTCTATGCTCGTATCTGGGCCGGTTTCTTTACTTCTCTAATATATCATACAATGAGCCCTTTTTCTTTACTTTTTTACATGCTGTCCCGTTTACTCACGGTGCCGCCTCCGTCTTGTCGGCGGCTCGCTTCTCGGCGAGGTCTTTGATAGCCTTTCGTCCGATCACCGGCTCCCTTGCCGTGGCGGGCAGGCGCGCCTCGGCCGCGATGCCGTCGACCAGCCTGACGAGGCCGCGGTTGAGGCCGTCCCTCTCCTCGGCACTGGCATTACCGCTCGCGGCCCAGCGCAGGCGGCAGTGCTGGTCGACCAGGTAGGTGTAGCCGACCTTGCCGTTGAGCAGGCCGATGCACTCGCGGATGTGGTCGGTGATGCCGCGGCGCACGAGCAGGTACCGCTCCCACTCGTGCTCGGGGAAGCGCCGGCGCAGCGAGCCCATGAACATGCGGACCAGCCACGCCTTGCCGGCGTTGTCCTCGTAGTTGACCCGCACGACCTGCGCGGGGCCGTCGCTGCCGCTGCCGCCGCCGCCGTGCTGCTTCAGGATGGCCTGCAGCTCCGGGTTGGCCGCGGCCGAGGTGAAGCTGTCGGTCTGCGCCTCGGCCCACTGGCTGCTGAAGATGGAGACGATCGAGGCCTTGCCGGTCAGCAGCGGCGTGGTGTCGCGCGGCGCCTTGTCGTCCTTGAGGAGGGTCTGGCCGTAGAGGTTGGGGAAGAAGAGGGAGAACTCGGCCTTGAAGAGTCGTGGCGGGGCGATGAAGGACTTGCCGTCGTGGTACTTGAGGTTATTCCAGTCGCGAAAGTAGGGTCGTGAGAGCTGAGCGGTCCTGCGAGTGAGATGGTTCGTTAACGTTTGCTACCTTTTGGTGTATAATCTTGAGGAGGAGGAGAGGGGAGGACGAAAGAAGCAAAGGCAAACGCGTTCTTACAGCTCCTTGCGCCGCGCCAGGTGCTTGTCCCAGTCGGCAAAGTCCTGCTTGCGCTGCTCGCGGGTGCGGTCGTCGATGCCCGTGTTCTCGCCGGCTCGCGGGGGCAGCGGCATGCCGATTGGGCGGGGCAGCGGTTTGGGTGTGAAGACGCCATCATAGCGCTTGCCGTAGCTGCGCGGAGCTTCGATGGCCGGGCCGTCAATCTCGCTCTGGGGGTCCATAGAGGCGCCGGCTGCGGGCTTCTCAGTGCGAGGCCGGGGCCGGGCGGAGGTGGTCGAGAGGGTGCGGCGCCATTGGCAGGGGGCACAGGATGATGATGATGATGATGATGATGATGATGATGCAAATGGGTGTTTTCGCGCGAGGCTGCTGGCGGCGGCCAAGCCTATGCGCCGTGATGACATGGTTGGTGAGAAGTCGTGGCGGGTTGCTGGAGGACGAGTTGGCAAGAGAAGCCAAGCCGGACAATTTATCGGTGGGTCGACAACGGTGATGCGCGCCACGCTGGAATTGAGTGAATTCAGTGCATAAGAAAGAGGCAAAGCAAAAAAGGTAAAAAAGAAAGTAAATATTAAGGGAAGTATTACATGATGTAATCTCTTCCTTTCCTTGGGTGTTTTCTTTTTCATAATATCCTCGTTCTAAAACGCGGAGCTGTTCATCTTGAAAGAGCCATTCACGTTGAAAGGAAAAAGCCATTCATTATGATTATTGTTATTGGATGTATGATGATTTTTAAAAAGCCATTCAACATTGAAAAGCCATTCATTATTCAAGAAAGAAGAAAAGAAACTCCACGATCCCGCTGCATCTGCCTCGTCGCTTCAGTCGTCTTAGACTTGCTCGTCCGCGGTGTTCCAGTCAAGCAGTGTCTTGCGAATCAATTCGTTGCTTTCTCGAAGTCGCTTTATCTGCTCCTCTTGGTCGGCATAACACTGTCTCAGTGTGGCGATGACAGCGTCTACATTCGTGCAGCCCGCCCCGGCCACGACCGCCTCACCGCCTGCAGTGCGGCTGACCGCCTGCATCTTGTTGCCGTGTTGCTTCACAGTCAAGCTCCTCTTCTCCTCCTGCTGCTGCTTCTGCCTCAATCCCGTTTGCTTTGCGATGCCCTCGCCCCCGCTCCCCATATGACTCCGCCTCGCCTCCTCCTTCTTTATCTTCCTCGTCGCAGTAGTGGCCGCGGGGCCGCTGCGCACCCGGCGCTGGTAGAGGCGTGTTCTCTCCGGGCCTAGGGTGTGGACGCTGATCTTGCGGAGGCTCGTCGGCCGCAAGCCGACCTTGCCGTCGAGGACGTCCACCGCGACCTTGGGATGAACCGGCACGACGCCTGGATACGCGTCCTCGCGCGCCAGTGGGTGGCGCTCGGCGAGCGCCTCGGCCCACGACTCGCCAAAACACATCCCCCCGCCAAACATGGTGCGCAGCACCACGAACTCTCCCCAGGACGGCACCTCGTTGCCCCTGCGTAGTCTGCGTATGGTGGCGTGGCTCGACGGCGTGACCGTCGTCCGTGTCACCCGCGCCCGGTACATGCTGCTCCGAAGTGATTGCCGCATCTCTGCTGTCCATCCCGGAGCCTCCTCCCTCCACACGAGCTGTAGCCGCTCGAAGATGGCCCGGTCAATTATGTTGGCATCTTCTGGTAGCTGTGGAAGACTGTCCACGGCTTCAGGCGACGGGGATGCTGCCGGGGCAGAGCGCACGCCGTTTTCGGGGGCTGCGTTGTGAGCTGTAAACGCCGTGGTCGCGTTTTCGATCGGCGGGATCGCCCGCAGCGTTCTATTGCGGATTTTGTAGGACATGTGTGCAGGCCCTGGTTGTTGAAAATAGCTGACGAATGTGTGCGGATGTGTCGGATAAGAATGACTGGGCGGACAGAAAAGACAAGACGGCAGAGTTGGTGTTTGACGATTGAAGATTGATGTTTGAAGATTGAAGATGAAAGATGAAAGATGAAAGATGAAAGATGAAAGATGAAAGATGAAAGATGAAAGATGAAAGATGAAAGATGAAAGATGAAAGATGAAAGATGAAAGATGAAAGATTAAAGATGAAAGATGAAAGATGAAAGATGAAAGATGAAAGATGAAAGATGAAAGATGAAAGATGAAAGATGAAAGATGAAAGATGAAAGATGAAAGATGAAAGATGAAAGATGAAAGATGAAGGATGAAGGAGAAAAGAATAAAGAATGAAGTAAAGAATGAATAATAAATGATGAGAAATAAAGATAAACAGTGAAGAATGAAGGATGAAGGATAAAGAATGAGGAATAACGAATAAAGAATAAAAAGAATAAAGAATAGAATAAAGAATGGGCAAGGAGCGGTGATGAATGCTGCCGGCCGGGATGCGGTGGCCAGGAAGCGGGCCGAGTTAGAAAAAGATTTGACTTTTTAAGCAAGTCAATACTTTGGTCTTGCAAACGTAGTGACGACTTGTAGTTTGGGGAGTTGCATTTTGGCAATGAATTTCTCCCAATTTCTCTCGCGACAGTAGATGAGATGAAGGCGAGGCTGAGGAGGGGACTAGGTAGGTTTCGCGGATGTGCTTGGCAGTTCCCTACCGCGCTGCTCGGGGAGAAAAAGCCTTGCCAACAATTTGATTAAGCGAGGTTCGTCTTGGGTAGTGATTCTATCGTCTATTGTTGGGTTTCAGGGGCACTCGCTTGGTGATGCTGTATTACATGTTGTGAGACCCTGTTGGTCGCTGGGCTTACCTACCCGGTAGTTACTCCGCAATGCCGGACTCGATTCATCGCGGCTTAAAAAAAGGTCTTGTTCCCCAGACTCGGCTATTCGCGGGGCCCTCTTCCCCATCACCAACAATGCCGACTGAATGCGTCCGGCCTTGTCTTGAGCCGCGCAGCAATTGACAATTAACTATTCACCTGCCCGCAATTGGCTGGCGAGCAATTGTCCTTTACACTACCTCCCTTCTCTTCCTCGTCCACCGCTAGATTTCCTACACAACTTTCCTTCCCTTGTTCTCCGAGCGCCGCCCTTCAGGAAGAGAGCATAGCATGTTTCTCCAGCGTGGATCGAGAGCGCTCCGCTCGCAATGGGGAGTTTCCAGGGCCGTCAGCCGCGTCGCCCTGGGCAAATCACCACAATCCGGGGTCCCACGATGGTTCTCCGAGTCCAGACGGCTATACGCCATCAAGCCAGTCTTATTAGCGGATATCGGTGAAGGTATTTTATCCAATCTTGCGCTGTTTTTATTTTATTTTATTCTTCATTTTCTGTTGTTATTGTTTCGCTTCGCTAGTCTCGCCCTGCTAATCACCCCCCGCGCCCTACAAACAGGCATCGTCGAATGTGAGGTCATCCAATGGTTTGTCGAGCCTGGCGCCCGCGTTGAGGAGTTCTCCCCGCTGTGCGAGGTCCAGAGCGACAAGGCCTCGGTCGAAATCACTTCCCGCTTCACCGGCACCGTCAAGAAGCTCTACTACGAGGCCGGCGAGATGGCCAAGGTCGGCAAGCCATTTGTCGACATTGACATCCAGGGCGCTGCCGCCGACGCGGTCGACGCCGCCTCCGACGCGCCTGCAGCCAAGGAGCAGGCTCCCGCCACGCCGCCCGCGCCCGCCGTGTCCCAGACTCCGGTCCCGGCACCCGTGTCGGCCGCGCCGCCTGCCGAGTCACCAGCCACGCCCACGCCCAAGGGCAAGGGCGCGTCCATCTCGACGCCCGCGGTCCGCCACCTCTCCAAGGAGCTGAGCGTGGACATCAACGACGTCGACGGCACTGGCAAGGATGGCCGCGTCACCAAGGAGGACATTCTCAAGTTCGTCCAAGGCCGGGACGCCTCCATCGGCAGCTCGGCGGCGCCCGCCCCGGCAGCGGCAGCGGCGGACACGTCAGTCCAGACGGAGACGCGACAGCCGCTCACGCAGACGCAGCAGATGATGTTCAAGACCATGTCACGCTCCCTCACGATCCCGCACTTCCTCTACGCCGACGAGGTCGACTTCTCCGACCTCGTCAGCCTGCGCGCGCGCCTCAACAAGGTCCTCGCCAAGACGACGCCGCGCGACGTTGGCAGCGAGCAGCAGCAGCCCACCAAGCTCTCGTACCTGCCCTTCATCATCAAGGCCGTGTCGCTGGCGCTGTACCAGTTCCCGATCCTCAACGCGCGCGTCGAGCTGGACGCCGCGGCCGGCGGCAAGCCGTCGCTCGTGATGCGGTCGCAGCACAACATCGGGGTCGCCATGGACGCGCCGCAGGGCCTGGTCGTGCCCGTCATCAAGAACGTCGGGGCGCTCAACATTGTCGGCATCGCGGCGGAGCTGCACCGCCTGCAGGCGCTCGCGCAGCAGGGCCGCCTCGCGCCGGCCGACATGGCCGGCGGCACAATCACCGTCTCCAACATTGGCAACATTGGCGGCACCTACCTCAGCCCGGTCATTGTGGAGCGCGAGGTGGCCATCCTCGGCATCGGCCGCATGCGCACCGTCCCCGCGTTTGGCGAGCGTGACGAGATTGTCAAGAAGCAGGTCTGCAACTTTAGCTGGAGCGCGGATCACCGCGTCGTCGATGGTGCTACTATGGCCCGCGCCGCAGATGTGGTCCGCAGCGTGGTCGAGGAGCCGGACGTCATGGTCATGCACCTCCGCTAGTACAGTAGACGGGAGGAGCGGGGGAAGAACGGTGAAAGCGAAGGAAACGAAACAACAAACCACACAAATGCATACGGAATCACATCTAGCAAATCTTTTCCATGATTTCACGACTTCTTTTTCTGTTCTTTTGTGCGTGTCTACTATCTACTGTTACCTTTTTGCGGTTCTTTTCTTCGGGTCAGGCCTCCGGCCATCTATACAGACAGGCAGGGCTTGTCAAGACACTGCAAGTCACAGCAAAGAAGAAGAAAGACGGAGCAGCTCACGCTACCCACGCCGGCGGTGGTCGAGAAAGGTCAAGAAGCCTTGTATACCATCCTATACATGTACCCTCCCATCTTCCCCTCCCCCTCTCTCCCCTCCGTGGGGGGCCCATGCAACACGAACCAAGCATGGGCGAGTTCAGACTTGGCCTCCCGTTTTTCTTTTGTCTCCTTTTTCCACGTTGGACGCGGCTTTACCGCCGCTCTTGGGTTACGTACATGATGCTGAGATGGGCTTGGCTGGTAAGAAGGGGGCTGAATACCAGCCCGGTCCAGCCCCGGCCTGGCCTGGCCCTCCTGTCATGCATGATGCATGCCATGCCATCCGACGACGACACAGGGATTTGAAGAACGTCGGCAAGTCGCCTTTGCGCCTGAACGGGAAGATGGCTCAGGCTGAGAGCGTGGCGTTGGCAATACCCCCCCCCCCCCCCCCCTCCCACCCCCGCGGGTATCTGCGTATTCTATCCGTAGCTTGAACGATGGAATGGGCCGGCAAGCAAACAGGAGAGAGGTACAACAAGAAAAAGCAGATACAAAAAAACAAAAATAGAAATAAAAAAGATTCAAATTCACTGCATAGGTCAATATCTTGCATGACTGGCCCCCGCCCTTGCCGCTTGGCAGATGCTTTGTGCTTTTTGTCGTCGTGTTTGTCGGGCCACGTTGGCAGGGGCTGAGATGGTCTCAGACTGCATCTCCCAGCCTTTGTCTGAATGTGGCGAGGATACGCACATGAAAAACACATGGCCATCTGCATAGTACAACTGACAGAAACAAATGACCCCCTATGTGCAACAACCCGCTTCATATATGGAGTAACAGGCAGCCAACTACATGGCAGACATACATTTATACCCATGTTCAAGTACAACATAGGACAAAAAAACAACCCGATAACGTGGTCGCCCACGGCTTCCTCCATCTTGATAATCTATGTAGCACCCCATCCGCTGTCCCAACAAGGAAAACAACGACCAACAATTAAAAAAAAAAAAAAAGAGGCAAAATAGAGGTAGACGGACAAGAAAAGGTACATTGCCCAATTTCTGTTCCGCTGCCAAGCTCCTGTGCATGAAGCCACAAAGAAAAAAGAAAGGAAAACTGCAAAAGCCAGGCGCGGCCGAGACATCCCAGTATGTATCCGTACGTACGTCTGGTGAAAATGTGAGACACCGTACCGGCAAGAAGAATGGCCACCCGCAGCACACTATCCGCCCCCCGCCGTCCTCTTCTTTTCATCTCGATTGGAGCCACATAATCACTCAGGTGTCAAATGCATTTCCCCAACAAGTATGATTGTCGCTGCAACGGGCCGACGTCTCTATGCTGCTGTACTCGCGCCCCAGCACCAACAATGTCCAAGGCATGATGCAGCAGGCTGCCCAACAATCAGACGCCGTCAGAGCCCATGACCTCGTTAACATGAGCGAGCGCATCTCGCTTGACCTCTTCGACAGATCGTCTAACATCGATGCTAATGACGTCCGTCTCATCCGCCGCCGGACGCTCCAAAATGTCAAACTGGCTCTGTACCATGTTGGCCCCCATGTAGTGGCCTTGACGAGCAGATACTCTTTGCAGAAGCACCTCTTCCGACGCATCCAAAAAGATGAAATGAATCAAGACGTTGCTGTTGTAATAGCCTGCGACGCGGATGACGTCCCTGTACTTGCGCTTCAGGGCCGAACAAGTAACAACGACGCCGCGCGAAGGAGGGCCCTCGGCGAGACGGCGCATCGACTCATCACGGAGTAGCGTGAGCCAGTCCCATCTGTCCGCGTCTGTCAATGGCACGCCTGTTCTCATTTTTTCCACATTGGCAGCTGTATGATACTATGTACATCTGTTAGCTCTCCGCTCCACCCTCACAGGTACTGGGGTTTCACTCACAGAATCGCCTTCAACGTACGGCATGCCGTTGGCTTCTGCGATGTGCTCAGCAATGGTAGTTTTTCCACATCCAGCTGGCCCCGTAACGAGCCAGATATGATTGTGCATCTCAGCTGACTTTTCAGCGGAACCGACGATGCTGGTTGTTAATGTAGCCGTCAACGGCGCAGGTGAAGTATTATGTCCGTTGGCAGGTATGGGGATTGCGGCGTCGTAGGACAGCATTCCCGGGAGAAGGAGCGGTCTTGGGAGTGGAGGGAGGGAAGGCAACAGTATATATATATATATATATATACATGTCACGCAGGGCGGGTGCTGTACAACGAGGACGTGATTCGACCGTCCTAGGTAAGCTCTTCTGCAGAGCACTTCTTGTCGGGCTGACCAAGTAGGCGTGGTAGGCAGGCTTGTGTCTTGTGTCTAGTAACGCCGTGCAGCAGTGTGATCGACGCTAGAACCAATGCACGCCCGTGGCGGGACGGGACGTTGAAGGGAAGGTATGGCGAGACAAGAGATGTCTGTACCAAATAGTAAGAAAAAAAATCATAAAAAAAGCCCAGTAAATAGGAGACGTTGAGGATTGTCAACGACGCTAGAACTCGAGCCATGGATTCCCTTTGGTCTCTTCCGCCCAGGCGGCCCCGGCGCAAGGGGAGCGGGAAAACCTTGCACCATCCAAGACCGGGTCACTTGCCATCAAAAAGCTGGGGATTCCCCTCCAATTGATTAACTGGTTGGGCGAGTTGGGTCTGTGATTGGCGGGTCGCGTGATAAGCCCAGTGTTGACTGATTCGGACGATTATGCGGGTGTCGTTTCCGCGCCTGATTGAGACCAATATGCCTCCTTCAGCGAGTGGACTCCAAACATCGCCGGGGACGCTGAACCGGCAGCCCGGGAGCTGCGCCTGGCTGGCTGTTGTTTATTAGTGCATGGCACATCTGGCAGCCCGCGGCGAGATGTGCCTCTTTGGTGCCAGAATGGGGCAAGACTTGCAGTAGCACTGTATCCTTAGTTTCATCCAAGGACATTCCATGGGTTCCACATCCTTCTTACCATTCACCAAGTCCATGTTGAGAAGAGAGCAACCAAGTTGCAAAACTTGCATCTGTCTTGCCCGAGGCAAAGCTCGTCATGGCGTAGAGGTCAGGTGATCCACGGCATCTCAGTACAGGGCATGCAGGGGCTTCTTAGGGGCTGGCTGCCTCAATGTGCGCCAAACGGTCGTGGACAAGGGCTCTCAGCTGGGCCAGGGTCTGCAGTCGTCACTGATTCGTGACCTGACCCAACAGGCACGCTGCTTGTCATCCACCGAGGCCAGCACCTGCCCGTCGGCACCACCCAGATCCAGCCTACCCTGTAGTTAGATCTTCGCCAGGGCGATTTGGTGTTGTCGTGTGCCAAAAGGTGGTGCAAAGTACCGAATTATTACCCCGCTAACCAGTGGCGCGCCAGAGACATTATTCGGCCGATTGCAGACAGAACAATACCTAGCTCCAAAACGCTGGTAGCGAAAGGTCTCAACGACGAGTGGAGATTTTGACTTGTTCAAAGTTCAAGCCTGGTGCAATGGGTAATGGGCTAAAATTGATCGCACGTAGCCTTATATTCTGACCTTTCAGGATGCGTTGGAAGCGTTGGCATGCATGGCCTTGCAGCGGTGGTGTTTTGGTTACTTTTTTCGAGGGAAAAGCTGCAGCCAGGACTCGTCGCTGTCCCTGAGAGTCCCGCCGGAGCATTAATTTTAATCCGACGGTTGCCAGCTGCCAGTTGCCAGCTGCCAGTTGCCAGAATTCTCAAACTCGCCGGGCTGTCAGGCGGAATGGAATCTCCAAGCTAAAAATAAGCTCAACGCCTCGCAACTCTGCGTCACCATCACCGCAATCCAACCTGGAATCAGTATCGAATACCTCTCCCGGCGCACAAACCGAGCTCGTTCATATCGCCCAGTCACGCCACCATTTCCACTTCTATAGTCGGACCTCTATCAATTCAACCCCAATACCCTCCGTTGCAGCGCACAGTAGCCTCATTGGGCAAGTCAACAACACCAAAAAGTCTCGCGGCCAGTCACGACCCATCCACTCACTCGTCTTTTTAGTAGCTCAACTGCAGGTCCCCCGCCTCCGACGCCCGCCGAATAACCCTTCGTCTCCTCAGCGCCGACCGAGCCCAGGTGACGCACGCCACGGACGGGCCGCGAGAAAGCGCTCTGCGGTACTCAATTCTGCATAAGACTAGCCACTCCCCCACGCCACGTCGCAGGCTTTTTCATGACTTTCCGGTTTCCCCTCAATGCCATCCCTCAAAGGCTGCCATTGAGAGTTGCTGTCCGTATCTCTGTCGCCTCCAATCGTCGCACACTGTTTCCTCTAGCATCCCGCGCCCGCTATTCTTCTACCATGCAGCCCAGCGAGCTTCAACATTACCTGGCTGACCAGCCACCCCTGGTCATGCCTCTCAAGATAGAGCAGCACTTCGAGCTTTTGTCCGATCAGCAGAAGCGCTACAGTCATTTCATCAGCAAGTAAGCGCCTACTTTTCTCACCCCACGACCCGCCAACTGCACAGTCTCCTAACACAAGAAACAACCAGGGCTGCCTTTGCTGGTACCAGAATTGGCTTGCGTCAGACTTCATCTGAAGCCGAGGCCATCTTCGATCTTGTCATTGCTATTCACAACAGCTGTAACGGTGACTGGTCTTCCCTCGCCGCCAAGGCAGGAGTTGAGGCAGATGAAGTCTCAAGGCTCCTGGAGTACTCTGTCCAGGTGATTGGCAATCTGGGCAATTTCAAGAGCTTCGGTGACGCCAAGATCTTACCTCGCTGCACTGAAAAGTCAGTTGATGCCATTGTTGCCTCAGTTCCCGAGGCCGCCAAGCATTACGAGAAGTGCAGGACTGCAATCTTCGACCACTCTCAACAGACCAAGATGCACCTTGGCTTCCTTGATGACGGCCACACGACCACCTACTATCCCGATTCTGACGACATCACCAAGGCTGATATCGAGGCTGTTAATACTTGGATGGCCGACAAGAACCTACTTCCTGAGAACACTAGACTGCGCAAGACGAACGGCGGATTCGAGATCATTATTGCGTCGGCCATCACCTCACCCCCGCCTGAAGGTACCGACATTGGCAAACAGACCGAATACACTGTTGAGAATGGCGCATTGAAGGGGAAAACCATCAAGCTGGTCTTTGGAGACTACTCCGCTGAAATGGCCAGCCTCGCCGAGAATATCGAGCGTGCCGCTGATAACGCTGCCAACGACAACCAAAAGAATATGCATTTGGCTTATGCCAAGGCATTTTCGACTGGCTCCCACAACTCCTGGAAGGAGAGCCAGCGCTTGTGGATCAAGGACAAGAGCCCCGCGATTGAGTGCAATATTGGGTTTGTTGAGACCTATCGTGATCCTGCTGGCGTTCGTGGCGAGTTCGAGGGCTTTGTTGCTATGGTGAACCAGGAGCGCACTCGTGCCTTTGGTGAACTTGTTAAGGCGTCATCCCGACTGGTTCCTCTGCTGCCTTGGAGCGCCGAGTTTGAAAAGGACAAATTCTTGGCACCGGACTTTACCTCTCTCGAAGTTCTTACCTTCAACACTGCCGGAATTCCTGCTGGTATTAACATCCCAAACTTTGACGACATACGTCAAAATGAAGGTTTCAAGAACGTATCTCTGGGAAATGTGATGGGTGCCACCAACCCCAATGAGAAAATCCCCTTCATCAAAGAATCGGATCTTCCTATAATCGCAAAGTATCGGGAGCCTGCCTTTGAAGTCCAAGTTGGTCTCCACGAACTGACTGGTAAGAAAAAGAGTACCATGACGATAGCGCACGTAAACAAGACCATGCTAACATGCAATAGGACACGGTTGCGGAAAGCTTCTCCAAGAGACTGCTCCGGGCGTTTTCAATTTTGACAATGCCAAGCGGCCTATTTCACCCGTCACAAACCAGCCTATCTCGACCTGGTACAAACCCGGCGAGACTTGGGGCTCTGTATTTGGCGCTATCGCTGCCTCTTACGAAGAGTGCCGTGCTGAACTTGTAGCCATGTTCCTATCCTGTGATTTCCAGGTTCTCAAGATCTTTGGATTTGGCGATGGCACCGAGAATATGGACAATGAGGCTGGTGACGTTCTCTATGCCTCATATCTGGGCATGGCTAAAGCAGGTCTCGGCGCTGTCGAGATGTGGGATCCCAAAAGCCAGAAGTGGGGGCAAGCTCACTCTCAGGCGCGCTTCTCCATCCTCAAGTGTTTCATCGAGGCTGGGGATGATTTCTGCAAGCTCGACTACACCAAGGATGACTTGTCGGACCTCACTATCAACCTGGACCGCTCCAAGATCCTGACCACTGGTCGACAAGGTAAGTGCTGACATGGCCTTCCGTAAACACGTCTCCCCGAATGCAGTTGCTAAGATTCGAAACAGCTGTCGGAAACTACTTACAGAAGCTTCACATTTTTAAGAGCACCGCCGACATACAATCCGGCCTCGAAATTTACAACCGCATGACCAACGTTGGTCTCGACTTCTGGGGAACCAAGGTCCGCGATGCTGTTCTTGCAAACAGGCAACCCCGTAAAGTCTTCGTCCAGGCCAACACATACTTGGATGAGGCTACCGGTAAGGTTACCCTTAAGACTTACGATGCTACGCTGGAGGCATTCCTTCAGAGCTGGGCGGACCGTAAGCTGTAAAAGTAAAACTATCCTTCTTGATATAGATGGTTGAGGACTATGTTAGGCACAGATAAAACCAAATGCACGACATAAAGTCGATTCAATCGAAAAAGAAAAATTATGTGCTTACGGCAGCTTTTTCAATATCAACCTGATGGATGTGAAATTATTAGGTGTTGTGGGAGCAGTATATCCACTAGCACCATTTTGCGACTCTTTCTTAGATATGGATAACGGTACCTGTGGCCCTAACATCATCAATGCTCACTAAGTTGGATTTAGCCGTTAAACTTTGTCAATGGTCTTTTTTTGAATTTTGTTTGACTGTAAAAACCTAATTACAGACGCCAAGATGTGACCGAATACCCGTTTCGACTTCCTAATGCAGGTGTCGGAAAACCCGTTTTTTCCCTTTCTACAGACACCACCAAATCCCCTCTCCTCGACAGCAATCGTCGCAACACCCTGGGCTGCTGCGCAGACCAGAAACCATTCGTAAAAAATCAAAAGGAAGAACAAAGAAAGACAAGAGAGAGCGACCGCATATTCCGTCCTTGTTCCTTTGTTCTTCCTTATCGCTTTCGCCTCCTTATTCGTAATTTTGTGAGTTTTTTTTTGGTTGTCCCGCGGGGAACGTCATCCGTCTCGAGTGAGGGCCATAAAAAAAGAAAAAGAGTTAGAGGTAAGAAGCGCAGGTGACTAGAAGCGGTCACCCTCCAAATGTCCACGCGGCTTCACTTCACAAATGCGAAATCCACATCGTTTTCACCGAATGGTTCCTCCGTCTCCCCGGGAAAGGACGAGACATGAATGACCAAAATGAGACCTTTAGATTCGCATTATAAGAAAAGGGGAACTATGTGGAAAATGTGGTGTTCGCTGCTCTTCTGCTCTTTCTTTCTTTTCTTTTCTTTTCTGGGGCAATTACCAAGCCATCTCGTGGGGCTTGTCGCCCTTTCGCAGGGAGAAGGAGCTGGCGAGGTAGCTGGGGAGCATCTCGACCTTCTTGATGCTGGCAAGCAGAGCCTTGTCAATGGCCTTCTGGTCGGCAGCACGGCTGCTGCTAATCTGCTTCTTCTATAGACACCGTGTTAGCATGGTGCAATGCATTGCATCTACTGCGATTGATCCTGTTTTTCCGCTGGTGCAAAGTCCCAACCAGGAAAAAACTATCATAACCGACAGCAGAGGCTCCAAGAACGTACCTGGGGCTTTTCGCCTTGCTTGAAGAAAGCATCGGCATCGGCCTTCTCCTTGGCCTTCTCAGCAGTGAAGTACTTTGGTTGGGCAATCTCGTCGACCTTCTTCTGGTCCAGACCGGAGATGTCGACCTTGACCGAGGTCGCGATGACGTATCGGGAGTTGATACGGCGCAGGGGAACACCGTTGATCTTGAAGGGGCCGGTGACGAGGAGGACACCCTGCTCGAGGTTCTTGAGGAGGACGACGCGCTTGCCACGGAAGCGGCCGGCGAGGAGGATCAGGACGGTGCCGGGCTGGAGGGACGCGCGGGGAGCCCAGGGGCGGATAGCCTTGCGAACCTGCATCAGAGAACAATGGTGGTCAGCTGCTTGTTCCCATTTGCGCGCATGTCCTGGCGACGACCCGAGCGCACAAAATAGCAAAATATCAATTTTTTGGGCACCACATCTCCGGCAGGCAGAAAGCATGGGCGAAAGCAATTGCGCATCTTTGGAGCTCCGGTCCGCCTTGGTTGGCCTAGTAGCGCTCCATCGTCGGTCTAGCTGTAGTTTGACAGACATCGGTGTCGCGGTTGGGGGGTTGATGGTTTCGGAGCCAATGTCGCTCTCGAGATCGTCGCCGATGCTCAGCAGCGTCGCTATGCTTTCCGGAGTAGAGTCGAAGTGTTGTTCCCAAACCAAAGATATTCGCAAATGCCATCATGTCACTGCCAATCATCATCAAACTCACCTGCTTGGGGTCAGACTCGTCGTCGGCGTTGTACCACTTCTTCGCCTTGTCCGCCGCCGCGGGGACCTCCCGGGTCGACTTGCCGAACTTCTTGGTCGTGGGCTTTGTCGACATTTTGACTTTGGTTGTGTCTGGTATCGAGGTGTGGAGAGGGAAGGAAGGGAAGACACGTTCGTGATGGCCAGCCCAAAATGTTAGATTTCTTTGTGAAAGCCGCTAGGCGAGTTTGTGGGAAAGCAAAATGTGAACCCTCTGGCACTAAACCCCTTAGGGCGGCCATAGGCACTGGTGCATTCTGCGGATACGGGGCTGGGTGCACGTGATGATAAGATAACGCAGCGCGGTTGTCACCAGCCGCCCCAATGTGGTTTAGTCGCTGTGGCTTGGGCAAATTGCTTGAACTGGCGCTCACAGAAGGTGCGCGAACGCTCGCGGCTCCGCTAGAAAGTCGTTTGAGCTTCTTCGAGTGACAAGACAAGCTCGTGGCGAGGGACTATATTGTCCACTTCTCATTGACTCTCGCGGCGCAATGATTTGACTCTCGATTCTTCCACTTTTCTATTTCACCGCAACTACCACTTAATTTATGCACTATGCAAGCTCGAAGACAAATAATAACGTCGGCACAGCGCCTAGCTGGTGCCGCCACGCGGACATATAGACCATCGTCCATTGCCAGCGCTCGGGCTCTTGCACGATGGCCGGCCTCTGTACGGCTTTTGCCGACTCTGAACTTACGAACGTATGCGAGCGCTCGAGGGCCTCATCCACCGGGAGGGACACACCGCATGAACATGGGGGGCGAGGAGGAGAAGCCAGCCCTGGAGCAGTTTGGTGTCGATCTGACAGCTCGTGCGCGCGACGGCAAACTCGACCCCGTCATTGGTCGCGATGCCGAAATCCAACGAACTATCCAAATCCTATCAAGACGAACCAAGAACAACCCGGTACTGATCGGCAATGCTGGCACCGGAAAGACGGCTGTGCTTGAAGGGCTGGCGCTACGCATCATCCAAGGCGACGTCCCTGAAAGCATCAAAAACAAGCGAGTCATATCTTTGGATCTTGGCTCTCTCATTGCTGGCGCTAAATTTCGCGGTGATTTCGAGGAACGACTCAAAAAGGTGCTTGATGAAGTTCAAAAGGCCGAAGGTGAAGTGATTCTCTTCATTGACGAGCTTCATACTCTGCTGGGTCTGGGCAAGGCGGAAGGTTCCATTGATGCCTCTAATCTACTAAAGCCTGCGTTAGCCCGTGGCGATTTGCAATGCTGCGGCGCCACAACACTCGCCGAGTATCGACTTATCGAGAAGGATGTTGCATTAGCTCGACGATTTCAACCCATCATTGTCAACGAACCAACTGTGGAAGACACAATTAGCATTCTGCGAGGCATCAAAGACAAGTACGAGGTGCATCACGGTGTCCGAATCACAGATGGCGCTCTCGTAGCCGCCGCATCGCTATCAAACCGCTATATCACTGATCGATTCCTTCCCGACAAGGCGATCGATCTGATGGACGAAGCTGCTAGTCACCTGAAACTACAGCATGAGTCTAAGCCCGAAGATATTATGCGTCTCGACCACAAGATTATGACGATTCAGATTGAGCTGGAAAGCCTGCGAAAAGAAAAAGACGTTGCTAGCAAAGAGCGACGAGAAAAGCTCGAGAAGGAGCTTAAGAAGCTTCAGGATGAAATCTCCGAACTGAACGCCAGATGGGACAAGGAAAAGTCAGAGCTCGACGCTGTCAAGAAGATCCAGGAAGACCTGGACAAGGCCCGGTTTGAGCTGGAGCAAGCTCAGCGCACTGGCAACTTTGGGCGCGCTTCCGAGCTACGGTTCGGAGTCATCCCAGATCTGGAGCAGAAGTTGCCCGCAGAACCGGAACCAGAGCAACCCAACGGCAGTACACTCATCCACGATAGCGTCACTTCTGACGATATTGGTGCGGTAGTTTCTCGCATCACCGGTATCCCCATCTCCAAGCTGACCTCGGGTCATATCGAGAAGCTTGTGCACATGGAGGAAAGCCTCAACGAGGCCGTCAAGGGCCAGGACGACGCCATCAAAGCCGTTTCCAACGCGGTACGTCTGCAGCGCGCCGGTCTGAGTGGCGAGAACAAACCACTAGCATCCTTCTTCTTCCTGGGACCGACGGGCGTCGGCAAGACGGAGCTCTGCAAGAAGCTCGCCGGCTTCCTCTTCTCTACAGAGTCTGCAGTGGTGCGTTTCGACATGTCCGAGTTCCAGGAGAAGCATACCATCTCACGGCTCATTGGTGCACCGTCGGGCTACGTCGGCTATGACGATGCTGGACAGCTGACCGAAGCGGTTCGCCGCAAGCCGTATGCCGTGCTGCTCTTTGACGAGTTCGAGAAGGCTCACCGCGACATCTCAGCGCTGCTGCTGCAGGTACTCGACGAGGGCTACCTGACGGATGCGCAGGGCCACAAAGTCGACTTCAAGAACACAATCATCGTGCTCACATCCAACCTCGGTGCCGATATCCTCGTCGGACAGGACCCCCTGCACCCATACAGCGAAGATGGCGCCGGGGAGATGGACCCTTCGGTGCGCGCGGCCGTCATGGACGTCGTCGGTCACGCCTACCCGCCGGAGTTCCTGAATCGCATCGACTCCTTCATACTGTTCAAGAGGCTCTCACGCGCTGCCATCCGCGACATTGTTGACATTCGCCTGCGTGAGCTTCAGCACCGCCTCGACGATCGCCGCATCACACTCGCCGTCAGCGATGCCGTCCGCGACTGGCTTGCCGCCCGTGGCTACGATCCCAAGTACGGTGCCCGCCCGCTCAACCGCCTCATTACGAACGAGATTGGCAACGGCCTCGCGGATCAGATCATTCGCGGCAAGCTCAAAATGGGAGAGACGGCGACAGTGCGCATCAAGGACGACCAGTCGAGCCTGGAGGTGATCAATACCTCGTCCACGGCAGAGGGGGCCTCGCTGGCGACTGAAGGTGCCTGAAGCCGACATGTACGCTGTACACATACTGTAAAATCGCATTGGAATTACTGTATCCTATGATGACATTTTGAGTTTCTCCGTTTTTTTTGTATCATGAACACGGCGCTTTTGATTTTCTGAGAGGCTGTTTGTATTGTTATTAAGGATAGATAGACCACACACCCTCCTCACTCTTGATACCCAGGGATCCAAAGAAAACATGCAATACCACGCACACATAATATAAAAAACCTTCCACTTGATTTGTCTCTTGCATTCGCCAAGTATGTCAACGCTCCCTACCCAGTATTTGTCATCTGTCATCTGTCTGGTAAGGTGCTCACGTGCAGTCTCGGCGTAGCTCCCACAATAGTTTTTTTGCTGCATCCTACATGCAGCTGGGGGGTCGCATGCACCATCCATTTCTCCTCGCTTGTCGATAATGCCTCTAATGACAGCTCAACTTCGTCTCTGTTGCCAGAGACGAGCAGGAGGCGCACATCACAGCAGTGTTTAAAAATCTAGGAGAACGGAAAACTTTTGCGTTAATATTTTTTCGGGCTTCTCCTTTTCAAGTCGTAGAAAGAAAAAAACGAAACAAGAAGAAACAAGAACCAGACCAAAGCAAACACCGCATCTAAAAAGTTCGGAACTTCATGATACCCATGTTAAACGTTTCGGAAGACCAACCAGAGAGCCCTCCCCAACTCTTGTCCTGTGAATTGCCAGCCAATGCATTTCCGTACCGCCGCTTCGGTTTCCTCGGGCGAGAAAGACTTGTAATCATCCGATGCCTTGGTCGCCCCGAATAATCAACTGCCATGCTCCCCTGTGGTGTAGAACCGAAAACCCGATCCAAAGACCCCCCTTCCCTTTTTTCAATACTCTGTACGCCATAAAAAAACGAGTAGGCCCGAGAAACGCAAGAGTTTGCAAGACGTGCAGTTCCTCCAACAGACAGGATCAACAGACCGGAAGCAGTGGTAGAAAGAAAAGAATCAAAAGGGACGCGAGAGGCTGCTCGAGCCGCACGGAGTGAGGGCACACACCATAGGAGAAAAAAACAGGGCAAAACAATCAGGCGAGGGGGCACCGGATGAAGCATCCGATGTTGTGTTTATGAACTAATTTCGATTTTGTTGACCGATACAAGTTTGCAAATTACAATCGAGTCCTTCGATTTTTGACGTGGCAACCGACGTGAGAGAGTACGAAATAATGTAGTAGGATGGAGAAGGCGGGGATCTGATCAGAGGGCCTCACAACTGTTCTTCTACTGATGACCGGCCTTGCGGAGGGTGGTGGCAAGCCACTCAAGACCCTCGTACAGACCATCTCCAGAGGTGGCACAGGTGGACTGGATGTACTGTTTTTGGAATGCCGGTTAGCGGGAGTGGGAGAGTTGGGGGCGGGTAGAGTTATGGATGCGAAAAGACATACCCAGCCGCGGTGTCTCAGGCTGTGGAGGCCGAGCTTGTCGGTGATTTCGGCAGCGTTCATGGCGTTCTGTAGGCGCGGGAGTTAGTTTTGGGGAGGATACGAGACAATTCGGCGCGTGGGACGCCGAAAAAATATACGTACGGGGAGATCCTGCTTGTTGGCAAAGACGAGGAGGATGGCATCGCGGAGCTCGTCCTCGTTGAGCATGCGCTGGAGTTCCTCGCGGGCCTCGACGATACGGTCACGATCGTTGCTATCGACGACGAAGATGATGCCCTGGGTGTTCTGGAAGTAGTGTCTCCAGAGGGGGCGGATCTTGTCCTGGCCACCGACATCCCAGACGGTGAACTGAATGTTCTTGTACTCGACGGTCTCGACGTTGAATCCTAAGGGGCGGGTTGGGTTAGCGAGCGGCGGAGACGACGCGGCCGAGGCTGGGGTGCACCCCAACGGTGCACCCAACGCGCGTCTTAATCGCGATAAAATGCGCGCCGGCTCAGCGGATGGGATCGAGAGGGCGTACCAATGGTAGGGATGGTGGTGACAATTTCACCAAGCTTGAGCTTGTAGAGAATGGTGGTTTTACCGGCGGCATCGAGACCGACCATGAGAATTCGCATCTCCTTCTTCCCCCACAACTTATCGAACAACTTGGAAAAAGCGAGACCCATGATTGCGACTTTTGCGACTGAACCGACGACAACGCTTTCAGCGACAAAGGTAGACGTGTGTTGGTGGTGGCGTTGGTGGGATGTTGGACGAGGGAGAGAAAGAGAGGTGTCCTAGTTGCCACGGGTTAGTTCAGCGGCGGCGGATGGGCTTAACTAAGGAGGGGTTTTTTTCAGGCCCGCTCTCCGATCAAGCAATGACGCCAGCCTTGGTGATGCAGATAGTCGATGCGCGATGGCAGAGGGGCAGGAAAAAACCCAACAAAAATTGCAAGGAGGATGGGAAAGGGATGGTGGGTAGGATTGATGAATCTGCTTCCATGTGCTGGCCAGCTGTCCGTCGTGATGCGCATCGCCGAGCCATTTATCCCAACCGCCCGCGCAGAGGACACATGTGTTTTTTGCGTCGCCACAGCCTCAAATAGGGACAACTGTCCAGTTGAACGGGCTAGGCAGCCGCCATTCACTCGAGCAATTGTCCCGGGCGCAGAATCATCCATTTCTCGGGCCAGGCAGCTGCACGTTGACCGGAGCCAGCGTTCCGTGGGTTGTCATCCATCCTTGGAGGCCTGTGGGGGCCTCGGTCTGGAGCAGCGCGAGCAGCGAGCAGGACGAGGCGAAAGCGAGATGTGTAGGTAGAACGGTAATAGGAGGGGCGGCGGGTGAACTCACTCTTTCGTCGGACGTTCGTCGTGGGAGGTCGGCGAGGTTGTGATGACACAGAAGCAACAAAAAGAATGTTGGATGGAGGTGGGATTAATGGGTAGGAGGTAGGTACTAAAGGAGGCTTTGTCGGTGTAGGTCAGCAGGCAGCTGAGTGGGCGACTGAGGAGGAGGGAGGTAGATAGCCGGTTTCCAGCGACCTGTGCAAGTAAGCTCAAGGCGACAGCATGAACCATGAGCCCCTCCAGGTGCAATCAGGCGGCGTCGGGTGTTTTTCTTGGGGGCGAACGCTGTGCTCTCGTCCGCGAAACGGCCGCCAGACACAGGCCAATCTCCCCTGTAACCCCTGGAGCGGGAACCCTAGTACAGGCTTATAACTACCTACTAAGGTACCTAGTAGTAGGAACGGCCTCCCAAAATCCTCCGTGTGTTTACAGTGGCTGCCTCCCTCGAGTCCGCCTAATAAATTCCTGAGCGAGGTGGAAAAAGTGGGCGCTGGAAATAGGGGGATCGAAAGCTCAAGAAGAGATTTCGTTCGTGTTCCTCGCTGCCGTACGGATACTCCACCGTGACAATGCGTTGAGCACGCGACCCCACCAGCAAGCAGGCCAAAACTGACCCCTCCACAAGTACTCCGCAGGTATTGTTTGTCGGTAAAACTGTGGCCTTAGGTACCTAGTTACCTAACCTAGGCACATACCTAGTTATGGATTTTCTCCTGAAGGAGTTGCGAGCCACAGCACAAGCCACAGCCCCAAGCTCCCTTCACTGTGGCTGGAGAAGCTTGTTAATTGTTAGCCTGCGAAAAGGTGTCAATTCGCGATACGTGGATCCATGTCGATATCCAGGAGCTTTCCCGTTCTTCCAGTTTATGACCATCTACGATTCTGCTAGCGCCGCATTGCCTCTCTCCTTCAACCCCGGTGACTTTTCTTTGCGCTGCTTCTGTTCCCGAAACCCCGAATTCTCACAATGCACTTCCTCTCCGCCACGAGAGCCCTGCTCATCGCCGCGGTGGCGGCCTCGACGGCCTCTGCGCACAACATCGTCCTGCCCGCCCACGGCCTCGAGTGCTTCTACGAGAGCCTGCACAAGGACGACAAGATGAGCGTCACCTACCAGGTTGGCGACCGCGAGTTTGGCAGCGCCGGAAACCTCGACATTGACTTTTGGGTATGCCCGCACCGCCATTGTACCTTTGGGAATTAAACATCTGTCTGCCTGGCACGGAGTCGGTCCGGACGAGTGACATCGATGACCGCTTGCGCAGAGAATGGCTGCCTGACCACGCTGCCTGTCTTGATCCGAGTCACCTGCTAACTACGCAATTACGATCGAGACAGATTACCAACCCCGTCGGCATGTACGAACTCAACGAAAAGTCCGTCTCCAACGGTGACCACAGCTTCGACGCCAAGTACGACGGCAAGTACACCTACTGCTTTGGCAACCAGCACTGGGGCGCCAACAGCAAAGAGGTCTCCTTCAACGTCCACGGCGTCGTCTACGTCAGCGAGACCGAGTACAAGTCCGATCCGCTGGATGCCGAAGGTATGGATTGACACGTGGCAAAAAAAACCCTCTCTCTCCCCCAGATCTTGTCGGCTAACAAAACCCAACTTCGCCCCTTGCCATTGCAGTCAAGCGCCTCTCCGATCTCCTGGCCGAGGTCAAGGACGAGCAGCAGTACATTGTCATGCGCGAGCGCACCCACCGCAACACCGCCGAGAGCACAAACGCCCGTGTCAAGTGGTGGAACCTCTTCGTCATCGGCGTCGTCGTCGGCGAGTCACTCTTCCAGGTCTGGTGGCTCCGCCGCTTCTTCGAGGTGAAGCGCGTCGTCTAAGACTTTTGTTTTTCTGCTGCGTCTCGCGGGTGCGGGAAGCCACTGCGCGGAAGCGAGGAAATGCTACGTCAGTTTTGTTTCTGCGACTGCTGACCCTGAAATGGAATACACTACTCAAAATCAAACAAAATCGAAATCGGCGGAGCGCATGTTTTCATAAATTCATGTGGAAATCAGTTCTTTATTAATCACTCGCAACTTGTCATGGGGAGCTTGTTGTGAGGAAGCTACATATATACGGCAGGCGTATTAAGGGAAGGCGGCAATGATGGGATGGAAAAAGTTCCCTGGTAGAGGGACATTCCTGGTCAAGACTTTGTATTTCAAGTCATGCGAGAGAAATGGATATCCAGTCAGTGTACCAAGTGCTTGTCTCAAAAGAAGACACAACCCCATTATTGATTCAAGAAACGGTGAATTCTATTCCATGTATGTACTGTTCTGTTCAAGGTCTCATAAGCACCACTAGATATACGAACATTTCATCATTACTGAGTCAAGATCAACTTCCCCGTCGTCACGTTTCCTCTTGTATAGGTTCCGAACAATATATGCGCTCAACAAGGCAAATCAATCCAAAATCCAAAATTAAAACAATAAACAAACCCGGCGGCTATCATTGGCTTCCCTCACGCTGTGGGATCCGATTCAATCGCCTCCTCGGCCTCCTTCGGGGGCGCCTCGACCGCGAGCTCAACCTCCTTGATGGGATGGAGCAGCATGGGCGGGAGGCACATGCGGCCCTCACCACCCGGCATGGAACCAACCCCCTGGCCGTGGCGGCTGGTGTCCTCTGTCTTCTCAAAGTCCTCGCCGCCGTCGTTGTTGACGCGGAGGCCGAGCCAGCGGCGGTAGAGGTTGGGTGCGAAGCCCGTGTTGTAGAACCACGAGATGCCGCGGAGGTTGTGCTCGCGGACGCCGTAGACGCTCGCACGGGCACCGCCGGCAGCCCCGTTGCGGCCCGCGTTGAGGGTGCTCGCCAGGTACTCGACCGGCCACTTGCGGTCGACGAAGAGCGGGTGCGGCACGAACACGGCCTTGTAGCCGTGGTGCAGCGCTACGGTCGCGGGCCACATCTCGGCAAAGGCAAACTGCTTCTTGAACGTTGTCGCGCGGTGCATCGAGAGCAGCAGGCGACGGCTCATACGTGAGGTCGTGATGATGCTCGCGCGACGCGGTGGCAGCGGGTGCGACTCGTTGAAGCCCGTAATGTCATCGCGCAGGCCCCATGTCGTGCCCTCGGGGTTGAACACGGGGTTTAGCGTGATGTAGTCAGCCTCTTCGCCCACACCCCATTCGTACTTGTCGCTCTCATATGTTGTCGGCGGCATGGGGTCGTCCTCGTGCTCGAACCAGTCGTTCTCGTCTGCGGGCCGGATCGGGCCCCAGACGGACCTGTCGCCCTTGCGTGTCTGCTGCGGCGAGTCGCCCTCGTTGAGTGTGGGTAAGTTGCCCCAGAAGTTGTCCGCTGAAACTGTACCCGTCTCCGTCTGGACGCGTGCAAGGTGCTTGAAGTCATCCCACGAGCCGTGCGTGGCCGGGATGTAGAAGCGTGCGTTGCGTTCCCACAGGCCTTTGCGCGGCTGCTCCTGGGCCCATGACTCGATCTTGGTCAGTAGATCGTAGTAATGCCCGGTGTAGCGGACATCCATTTCCCAATGCCAAAAGTGGTCATACTCAGGGTGTTGGTACGCAAAGTGCTGCATGGCCATGACGAGGCCACGGTAGGAGCCATGGACTGGGTGGTCCGGTCCAACTGTCCACTTGTCGTGGATTCCCTGGTAGATTGAGAGCATTTGCGTCTCTGTCCATAGAGTTACGAGGCCTTGGAACTCCTTGGGTATGGTTTCGCGGATTCGCTGCTCGTAAGCTTCCTCGTCCGCCCAGACAGGGTGCGCGCCATCGTTCTTGACCTGGACCAGAAGATGCACATCATAGCGGCCACCAGAGCCAAGTGAGAGCTCCATGATCATTGATCTAAGATTGGCAATGTCGTCTTCACGGAAGAAGAACTCGTCCCAGCACCGGAATACAATGGCTGTTCTTCCTTTTTTGGCAATGCTGCCGTCGTCTTGTCTCTCCGTCTCTGTGGACAAGGAAGGCCCTCCAGCCTCGGCTTCGATGCGTTTCTGATTCTTGTCAGACTCTGGCACTGTATTGATGAATCGCTGCGGGCTGGTCTTCCTTGTCGGTAAAGCCTTAAATCTGTGTGCATTTGACAGCAAACAGCGGCGTTGAGTCTCTGCCCAGTCAACGTCTCTGAAGTCAACTTGAGGCCTGCTGTCCCAAACTAGTTGGGCGCCTTCGTTTTCGCTGTGCTCGCCTGTGCCGAGACCACCCGTGCGGGTAGAGTAGCCAAATCCATAAGGACCGTAGCGGCCGTATCGCTCGAAGCACATGTCTTCTGGCAGGTTAAGCATTTCGTAGGAGCCTCCGATATGGGTCGGAAAGCCATGGGGTCGGCCAGGATAGTAGCGAAGCTCGGGGACCCGAACCTGATTCGCCGGATCAATGAAGCACTCTTGCATCCCGGCTTCCATCGATCGATTGCCGTACTCGCTCCACGCCAAGCTCGGCGGCACTGCCTTCTTTTCGACTGCTTCTCTTTCTTTGGGCTCCGCTTCGGGACTAACATCATTCTCGGGATCCTCCTTCTCCGCAGAACTAGGGCGTTCCAGAAGGATAGGCTCATTCTCTCGGGGATATTCTGGCTCGCTCTCGTTGAGCGGTACCAGTGTCCTAATTCCACCATAGTAACGCTCCAAGAAGGGGAAACTTTCCCAAACTGGGGGCGGTGCCGGCCGCGTTGGCAAATTACCATTGACTACTTTCCAGTTTTCGACCTGACTGGCCCGCACCAACGAGAAGATGAAGAGTAGAGTAGTTCCCATAACAATGAGCAGCACATATCGTGTCAGCCTCGTCGGTAGCCTGAAGCGATATCGGCTGAAAAAGCCCAGACTGCTAGATGACCGGGCTTTGGGTCGTTTTGGTAGGAGGAGCCCTCTGCCGCCGGTGCTGCTGCTGCCTATCGTGTCCGAGGCGCTGCGAGAGCTATACTCAGAGTTTCTCGGCCGTGATGACGAAGAGCTATCGTCATCATCGGAATAGTCGTAATCGTAGTCGTCGTCGTCTTCTTCATCATCGGAGTATCGTTCTTTTGAGGGTGACCCGGGCCGTTTGTATACTGGCAACTGTTGTTGCTGCCGCGGCCGCAGCGCACCGGATAGTAGTCCCATGGTTTTTGCGGTTGGCTAGGCTGCCTTGCGGCTAATTGGTCGTAGGATGAAGGCAGGATGCTTTTCTCACTCACTGGCAGAGGCTCTGTGAGTAACACCCACGTCCAGTCGCTGTTGGAGCTGGTGGCTCACACGAGTATTCGTAGCTAGTGCCAAACCAAGACTCTTGATGGAACTGGTTGCAAGATGAGGGGTTTTCCTTTTTCGGTAATTGATTGGAATGTGAAAAGTACAGAAAGTATATTGAGGTAAAAGAGACGCAGGACAATGGCGCTCATTATCCATGCGTCTATCTGAATTTGGCCGGCAGCGTTAGAGTGGTGCCGCCGGCCCAAGCAATGGTTGGCATGGCAACGTGAAGGAAACCAACCACCGCCGTCGAACTCAAGCGAGGGCATTGTTACTTGAACAATTAAACTTCACAAGATTAGATATTGGTTCACTAACTCGGAGAAAATGATGGACAGATTTTTCTAGTGCTTTTAGTTTCCTTGTTGTACACGTGGCTCGACGTCACCCTCCAGTCTTCACCGCCGTCGAACTCAAGCGAGGACATTGTTACTTGAACAATTAAACTTCACAAGATTAGATATTGGTTCACTAACTCGGAGAAAATGATAGACAGATTTTTCTAGTGCTTTTAGTTTCCTTGTTGTACACGTGGCTCGACGTCACCCTCCAGTATTTAAACCAAGAAGAATTCCCTTACAGCGATAGCAATCTCTCTCAAACACACAAGTTTTTCCGTTTCATTTCTACCATTTGGGAAGCTCCATTTGCCATTTGCGATGCGTCCCTTTGTTGCTCTCGTTGCCCTTATCTACGCTGCCACCGCGCTGGCCAACTCCACGACGCCGGCCAACTCCACGACGCCGCAGCTCGGTGAGTTTGTCCAGATAATCATGTTGGAATAAGGTCGCTGACTGCCAAAGAAAAAGGAAGGCCACGTTTAAGGACTTGCAAGCCTCTTCTAGCCACCTGCAATCACCGGGATGAATGCTGCCATAAGCGTCGCTGTGAGCTTTTGTTCAACACCTCAAAAAGGAATCGCTGTGTCTGGGGCTTCGGGCGTCACAGAGAGGGCCGGCTATGGCGGGGGCCTCGCCCTCGCCCGAAGCCTGCCGCGCCCGAAGCTTAGCTTTGCGGGGGATTGTCTGTGGTTTCTGTGCTAGGCAAATGCTCACTGTCACGTCGTGACTTGTATGGAAAGCGGTTCTAAGTGGCGGGATAGGGTGCGGGAAAGCTCTCAGTGTCCAACATAAACAACTATTCGGATTCCGCTGCTGCAATTTAGCTATCTCGCTATTATTTAAGGATTTTTCTGACCTTGTTCATGCTAGTCATATGGTTCTGTGACACCCACAATGACGGATATCACATTCTGACAAGTTGGAAATGTAGTTGATACAATCCGTTGCGCGCTCTGATCGTTGGCATGTACCAATATGCCATAAGTAGCGATAGCGCAAGATATTCAATTATGGAAAATGGCTCGGCTGGAATCCATGTATCTTGTGCAAAGATGTCAAGTCTAACAAATATCATACACGATGCTGGAGCGCCGTCCCAGCCAAACCCTAGTCAGACAGATCATCATTATTCGCTTTGGATTTTCGGAACCGCTCTTTGCCTGTCGCCAGCGCGGCCTCTACCAGCATCCCGCCAAAGCTACGCCCATGCATGAGCTTGATACACGCCAGGGCTGACTCAGTATCTTTGAACCGGACCGTCACGATGCCGTCCTCCTCCTCGTCGTACAGCACGACACTCGTCACCGTACCCAGTTTGGAGCACTCGTCGCGAATGTCTTCCTTGATCTCCAACAGCGCGGCAGAGTCCTCCTCGAGCTCCTGCAGCGTAAACATGTGCTGCAGCACCACCGTTTTGTCTCTCTTGGAGCCGCCCGGCAGGGTGCCCGCGCCTGTACCGAGCGGCGTCTCGTCGTCACTCCAGTCCGCCAGCTTGGCGTCCATCTTTTGCGTCTTCTTGATGATCTTTTGCCGGTCCTTGGTCGGCGGGCGGCGCTCCCCGTTGCCGTTGCTCCGGCCGCCAGCCGGCGTTGCACCGCCGCTGCTCTCGGCCGTGCCATCCTGGTCGTACTGCACCTTCTTGTAGCTCGAGTCGGCCTCCTGCACCCGTATGCGACCCTGGCGCGCACCGCTCGCCGTTATTCGAAAGTCGGTGTCATCGAGCAGCATGATAGCCATCTCGACGCTTTGGGGCTTGAAGAAGACGACGAGCGCGTCGCCCTTAAAGCTGCCGTCGGCGTCGTTGTACATTTTGATCCTCGGGTCGCCGCTATCAATCTCCTCGGCAATAACTCCACCCTTGCGTGAGAAAAGCTCATGCACCTCGTCGACCGTCGCATCGAGGGGCAGGCCGGTGACGTAAACGGCCGTGTTTTGTTTGGGTTGCGGCGCCGCCTTGGGCTTTTTCTGGCGCTTCGGCTTTTTCAGGTCCTGTAAAAATTTTTGCATGGTTAGCCTCTTTAAATGGTCATAAAATGATGCCCCGGTTAGGTATGAAGGATCTCGAACGATAAGCTCATGTGTCGGCGCACCTCTGATCCATTATCCTCTTCTTCGTGCCCTCGTTTCCCGCCCCGGGATTCTGCCTCTCGATCGTCCTGCGATATTGTTTGACTCGGGTGATTTTCTTCTGCATGCTCATCCAAGGGCTGCCACAGACGGCGCTGGGCGTCAAACTCGAACTCGGCGCCATCGTCTCGGACAGCAATGAATTTGCTGTCCAGCTTTGAGAAGGAGATGCGGTCATCGCCGTCGAATTCCTGTACTTCGGTAGGAAACGGCGCATCCATAATTATAGGTGTTCGACTCGCGATCGCGATCGCGCGCCGTAGGAAATGCTGAGGTTTTCGTCGTAGTGTTGTTGTAGAAAGCTTCCGGCGCAGGCAGCAGATCTTGGAGATCTGGTAGATGCGTGGGGCTGGCGCCATCGAAGTAAACATTTGGAACTACTACCAAAGGCACTTACATCATATATCAAAAAGCCATGTGCAACAAATGGCATTCACGTGCGAAGAAAATTTACTCGATTTACTCTAATGCTAACCTTCAGAATTGCCCTTTTATTTTATTTTCAATAGAATATTGCGCTTGTATCTATAGAAACTCATGCTCATTTTCTGAGCATCATGTACGCAAGTCTTCATTTTGACTGCTCCTTTGCAGACTTGGTGATGCCATCGACGAAGGCCTTGACCGCGTTGCCGCCGCCCAATGGCATGCCGCTCTGCTGAATGTAGCCATTATTCTCAACATTTACCCCAAGAGCCCCGGCAACGGTTGGCAATCCACCATCTCGCAGAGCCATCGTCAGCGTCCCGAGGGCTTGGTGAAATTGTGGACTCCGCAACACCGTTGTGATCAATGCTCGCTTTTCAGAAATAGTTAACGATGCCTTAGCCGCCTCAACAGCCGTGGGATTGGGCTCCTTCGTGCTGTCGTCACCATCCGTAGCATCCGCAGTCATGACAATGATTGACGGAGGCAGGTGGTCAAGTAGAGTGTTGATGAATTCTTCCGATGCTTCATTCACCATGGGAACCGTGATCGAAGTAGGTAGAAGATGGTTGAGATGAGGGTAGGGCAAATCGCCACCCCGCTGCGTTTGACTCTGGCCGCCTGGGAGCTTGCTATTCGAGATGGAGCTCAAGAACCTCTGCACCACAGCGCTCGCGTCCGTGGCATCATCTGGGGCTCTGGAAGCGAAGAATTGTCAGCAATGCTTACACGAGGGAGCCAAGGCTATAGACATTTCACGCCAATCGCATAGTATCTTTGCCCACGGGGGAAGAATTGTCTATTATTACATGCTGGCCAAGCGAATTATGTCATTTCCTGCGTGAACGGGCAACATAAAGTGAATAAGGGTAGACCTACGCTCTCGCACCGTCGGAACCGCCTTCTCTGGATTCCTCGCCCTCCTGTCTGATATCTCCTCCTGTGGCACCAGCGCCGGCACCACCACTACCGTGACGTTGACGGGATCCTGAGGCCTGGCCCTCAGCGTCCTCCATAGTTTCGTCTTCATCGTCGTCGTGTCGGTCGTTCATGGCACGGAGTCGGTCAACCGCTTCAGAGACACGGAAGTCTTCGCCATGCAGGATACGATTGACGATCTCGCCTATCTCGCGGTCGCGACGACTCAGGAGGCTGGGGTTGCTACTGTCCTGCGGTTTTGACTGGAGCCAAAAGAGGTGACGCTGTGACGAAGACGCAAACTTGAGGACAAAGATGCGGGCGTCTGCCTTCGATCTCGGATGAGCGACTGCATCAGGTTGGTAGGGGACAAAAGTCCCATCTGTAGGCACCATTACAAGTTCGAGATCAGCCTGGCTGAGCGGCGCGTCACGCTCTCGCCAACAGAATCTAACGAGATCTGCGAACAGGGTTAATAGGAATGCGCGCCAATGACGACTTCTTCGTCACCTACCATCTTCATAGTGGAGAGAAATGTATCCAAGTTCTGGTCGTGGTTCCGCCTTGTATGGGTGAGTGGTCGTCTGAAGCAGGAGTCGTCAGTGATCAAACAATCGTAAGCCTCCATAGCATTGCGGCATACATCAAGGTCACAACGACCCGCCTTGAAGTTGATGAGCGGCGTGGGCATAGTTGCAGACAATCTCGACGGCGGTGTTTCACGGAGGAGAACTTAAATGGGCGACGCTGTGGATGTTGCACGCGATGTCGTTGACTGATCTTGTAATTGGTGTGGAATGGCGGCAAGGTCAGGTATTGGTAGGAAGCATAGGCAGCTCCTCTTACGTAGGGAGCTATCCCAGCGGCGGTACAATTTGCGCCACCACCGCCACACATGAAATTGTACCATGAAACCAGCAAACTGGGCCGGGCCGATATTTATCCCGACCAACCCAAACTCCTCCACTTTGCACGCTGCACGTTGAGCCACAAGTGCCACAAGTGGCCCCTCGCCAGATTTTGGTTAAAAAATCCTCAACCCCACCTTACCACATCGACCAGACAACCACCTCCTCCTATTTCTTCCCCTCAACTCCCTCGTCGCTTTTCGACTCGACCTACTCTTCTTCACATTCAAAATGGGTTTCGCTGATCTCCTCACCGATGCTGGAGCTACCAGTATGTCCCTTACAGTGCCCAGTGTATAATCACACCACCACAATCACTGACCATGTTTGCCAGTGCTCAACAACTGGGTTGCTACCCGCTCCTACATCGTAGGGTAAGTATTTTCTCCCGGCTCACTGGCCGATTCTTCCTGCCTTTTCCTTTCTTCGCCCCAAATCTCCCAAAGCATTGAATGATGAGAACAATTGGTCCGTGTTTCGGAGGCGGACTCAAGACCCGCCAACAGACGAAACAACAAGCAGAAATGCATCTCTGAACAGTGCCCAACCAAAGCCACTATTTTGTTCCTGTATCCAGAAGCTTCCAACCAAAGCATACTGACATTGCATACAGATACGGCCCCTCGCAGGCTGATGTTGCCGTCTTCAAGGCTTTCAGCACCGCCCCTGCCGCCGACAAGTACCCCAACGCCGCTAGATGGTACAAGCACATTGCCAGCCACGAGAGCGAGTTCGCTACCCTCCCTGGTGACCCCTCCAAGGCCTACTCTGCCTACGGCCCCGAGTCTGCCGACCTCACCATCAACCCCGCCAAGGCTGCCGAGGCTGAGGATGACGACGACGATGTCGATCTGTTCGGCTCCGACGACGAGGAGGAGGATGCCGAGGCCGTCAGAATTCGTGAAGAGCGTCTCGCCGCCTACCGTGAGAAGAAGGCCGCCAAGCCCAAGACTATTGCCAAGTCTGTCGTCACCATGGACGTGAAGCCTTGGGGTAAGCTGAACAGGAATTGCTGGAAAGTACTGTCCATGTGCTAACGCTGTTTCCAGATGATGAGACCGACATGGCTGCTCTCGAGGCTGCCGTCCGCGGTATTGAGAAGGATGGCCTTGTTTGGGGTGCCTCCAAGCTTGTCGCCGTTGGTTTCGGTATCAAGAAGCTCCAGATCAACCTCGTCGTTGAGGATGACAAGGTGTCCCTGGATGAGCTCCAGGAGCAGATTGCGGACTTTGAGGACTACGTTCAGTCGTCGGACATTGCTGCTATGCAGAAGCTGTAAGCTTTCTGAATGTCTGCGGGTACAGATGTAATGAAGCATGATGGTGGGATATGATGACTCCGATGAATTGATGATGCCTAATGATTTGGGCTAGGGATGCGGGGTCCGGCTATGACAAAAGATACAATCAATACCACTACATTTACCATAGACTGCACAAATAAAAAAAACGTAAACAGCTACTTGATGGGCAGTTGTATAGTAGTGAGGTCGTCTACGCTATGCTGCCTGTAAGTTCGCTTCGCCGGAGAAGTAGACGCAGCAGCAACTATGTAAAAAGAAGGTGGATGCCATGCTTACTTTTATAGTTGATAGTTGCCCATGAAACGTTGGCCTTTTCTTTTCCTTTTCCTTTTCCAAGATGGCTGTGGACAGATTTCCTCGCGTGGCAAGTCCATGGCGGGGTCAAGGACATCTCACTGGGTTTGGCGGGGTAATAAAGGGATTGATTGGCAGACGCGTTACCCAATGACGGCTCGGCGCGTCCACTTCAAAGTTGCGACCTTCATGACGGCTTCGTCACGTTCTATTATCCCATATAAATCTCATATTACGTCGCACAATGCATGGTGATCTCGGAGTCCAGTTGGTAAGTTTCCCCCACGTCCACGGCCGCTCTTCTTTTGCCTCGTCCGGAGAACGCTAATGCCGGTAGCGTGGCCCGTCCAGGCGCAACACGCGAAGCGGACGCAGATGCTGGCGCACCTGCCGCCGTACCTGACAGACGTCGTGCGCGCGGCGACGCGTGAGGTGCGGGATCTGGAGAAGGACGTGGTCGCGCTGCTGGAGCCGTTCCGGGGCTCGTTCGACCCGTCGGCGGACCAGGCGGTGGCGTGCACGCTGCTGGTGAACCACCTGACGATGCGGCGCAACAAGCGGTGCCTGCTGGCGTACCACCGCACGCGGACGGACAAGCTGGAGGAGCTCGTCTGGAGCGGCTCCGACGTCGCGGACCTGTCGGGCCAGCAGGTGCGCGCGACGGCGACGGCGACGACGACGGCAACCGGGACGGGGCGCGCGACGAGCAGCCTGAGCCCGCAGGAGGAGGACTACGTGCGGCAGTACAGCGAGCTGCTGGCGGCGTATCGGGGTCAGTGGACGGATATTGACCTTACAGGGAGCTTGCAGCCGCCGCGGGACTTGTTCATCGACGTGCGCGTGCTGAAGGATGCCGGCCAAATAGAGATGGAATATGGGTAAGTGTTTTTTTTTTCGGCCCTTTTGACCAGGGAACAAGTCTGTACAACTGGCTAACATGAATGTAGGTCGATGCATTTGACCAAGAATAGTCAATTTTTTGTCCGGCAGGGTGATGTGGAAAGACTGATTGCACAAGGCTATTTACAAAAACTGGAATGATGAAGAACAATGTGTCTGGGTGTCTGGGGAAGCGAAAACAGGGCTTGGCCGCGTTTCGACAATACGTCTCGATGATTCGACTTTGCATAATAATCGGCAAAGACATATGCCCAATATAACATGACGTCCGTGGGGGGTACAGGTCGGCTGCGCGAATCTACCATGGGGGAAAAGAGGCACCAGGCGACAAACAGGTGCATGCTCTGTGCCGCATGGCATAGTGATGCTGCGGCACGGTTCAAGGATGGATGTGGAAGCGGTGAAGTATGCAGTATTAGTAGTATGGCCGGTATGGGCTGGAGGAGCGCGAGCCGCAGTTGCATTTTTTTTAATGAGAGCATGTACTGTAAGTACTGCAGCTTGACGTGGCAAGTCAAAGGCGCTGCTACGGCAAACGTGGTCATCAGACAAGTTTTTTGATATTATTATTTACCTACATGGATGGGCTGCATCCGGCCTTGTCGTTAATATAGAGCGATCGATAATACTTGGGTGATGTGTGAAGGCCGATTGCGGAGAGGTGAGAAGCGCGAAGCTGTGTATTAGTCCTGTGCCTGACAGTTCAAGTGCCGTGCCAATGAATTGCACCCGAAGCCATGTTGTCTCGGATAATAAGCAATCCGCGCAGAGGTCGCGTGGCCTAATTGCCACTTTCATCAACGCAACGGGAATGACCGAACTTATTTAGTTATCGAGCGGCCCGCTGGTTGATGATGTTGGATTGGATGCTTGGGCGAACAAGCATCGACAAACTCCCAACCCGCATGCTTAAGGTTTGGATCAAAATGATGGCTATGGGCCGCTGTCTGTAGGTACCCGGATGTCTCGTCTGTATTTGCTATAAATTCAATACTTGACCGGAGCTCGCAGGCGGGGAAATGTCTTGGGCGAGCTGCATATTGCATATGCCAGCTGCACCCGGAAACGATAGCGGCCCATGTGGACGGAGTACAGACGGAGTAGACGGGTTTCTGGGGCGCGCTTTTTGCCCTTTTTACCCGTTTTATTTTATTTACAATGCGCTTTGGGGCTGGCAAGGTCGCCAATTCGCCAATCACTCAGGCCCCATTTGACAGCCACCTCCACTGACCAATATTTACCATTCTAACATATCAGTGGATGCAGCGCTAGTTCCTCTACTACCTAGGTACCTACTGTACCTCTTAGGGCGAGACAGTCTGACCTGTAAACAGCAGCCCCGGAACAACACATTATTATCCGTACTGGCACAAATCAGTGAGATGAACACAAGAGGGCTATTTTTCCCTGCGTGCGGATAAGTCCGTTCGTAAATACCAGGCTCGTCTATCCAAGTTATTCAGTACTGATGTATGTATCTCCCTCCTACATATCCTTATCTCTCAGCCCCCCAGAGAACCACCAACAGCGACTACTTCCCCCACCAAACACAGCGCTAAACTCTAGTGAACCAAGTTCTTGGTCCAGTCCAAGCTAACTGCGGATACTGCCTCCTGTCTACTGCAAAATCTCCCGTTTGCACATGCAGGATCCGGTCAAGGGTGGGTGTGCTCCTCTCTTATCTTCATCTTTCTCTCTTCGATCGTGATAGTCGTCCTTCTGCCCTTCCAGCATGGAAACTCTCTAGTCTTATCACTCCTTATCCTTCGCCCCTCTCACACCCTACGCCTCTTGCCGTCGACGCAGCCTGCCGCATGCGATCAGCGCTGCGACCTGGCTCCGTCATTGATCTTCACCTGCCCTGAAGCTGCGCAACCTCCAAAAACTTTTCAAAAATGTCCAATTCGGGGTCGGGTTTCTCCTCCTGGAGAAAGAGGGCGTCCAGCGTATCCTCTTCGCAGGCAGATTTGGTGCGCACCGTCACCGATGAGTCTCAAGCGAGCTCGCAGCCCATGGCCGTGCCCCCGGTGCTCTCTTCGTCCGTTGCTTCCAGTCAGGCGCACCGAGAACCTATCCGATCTTTCATTCATGGCGTATCTCACGACAACTTAGGTATTCTTCACGCACTTACACCGACTGCAAACTTCTATCTACACCGGTGCTTGCTGTGCCACGTACCCTCCGCTAACAACGCATAGCTCCGGTTGACAGTTTACAGAACGCTCGCACAGTTCGCGAAGATACTGCCGAACTGGCCAACTACTTTCTCTCCGACGGCTCCCAGCGCACCAAAGTCCTACTGCAACGTCCACGATCCTCTATCCACGATGTCTTCCCTCCGGAGGATGACGCCCAGTCTGCCCCCGATATCCGCCGGAGCTCCCCTGCAATACCGGAGGTCTCAGAGCCCGCATCACCGGACGAGAGCGCCGAGCATCTAGGCGACGAGGATACCCCCGGGCCATCTATGATTGCAAATCTTCTAAAGCGGGTATCCCCTCCAGAATCAGACACGGAGACAACACCCAAGGCAGATCGTGCCCAGTCCATTGCGTCCGAGACGCATCCCGCCGCTAGGAGCAGTGAAGCCATCGGCTCTTTTAAAGCCTGGAACCATGCCCCTGCCATCGAGGAACCCGTGAGCGAACGTACGCCGTTACTCTCTGCTTCCTCTGACACGAGCTACGAAGCAGAGGCCGTTCTCGAGGGCCAGGAGCGACCCGCGAAGCGCAATTGGCTTGGCAAGGTTCGCGAACAGTCTCAAGAGGCCAAGTCCAACTTCATTCACGGCGTCAAAGTCGCAGCAAACCCAACGCGGTGGAATGGCAAGGCTATAACGCAACACATTCTACTAGAACCGTTGTCTTGCCTGCCTGCCGTCGCAGTCGGCCTTCTTCTCAACATCCTCGATGCTCTATCATACGGCATGATTCTCTTTCCTCTCGGCACCCCGCTATTCTCTCATTTAGGATCTGCCGGAATCTCCATTTACTACGTTAGCACTATCGTCTCCCAGTTGGTTTTCTCAACCGGTAGCATCTTCAAGGGGGCAGTCGGCTCGGAGCTAATCGAAGTCGTCCCGTTCTTCCACAACATGGCACAGAAGATCCTAGACATTGTCGGCGAGGATAACCCGGATGCTGTTATCGCGACGACAATCGTTGCCTACGCTACCAGTTCTCTCGTGACTGGCCTGGTCTTTTATCTGATGGGCAAGTTCAAATTCGGCTTCATGGTTGGCTTTATCCCCCGTCACATATTGATTGGCTGCATCGGTGGTGTCGGCTATTTCCTCGTTACCACTGGACTCGAAGTTTCCGCACGTCTAGATGGGAATATCAAGTACGATCTCGACACACTTAAACAACTTACTCAACCTCAGACGATACTGCTTTGGATATTCCCACTGATCCTGGCCATAATTTTGTTCTACGGCCAGATGAGGGGCGCTTCAAAGTACTTCTTGCCACTCTTCATCCTCGCTATCCCTCTAATATTTTTCATCTTTGTCGCCGCCATCAATGCCCTTGAGGTGGATGATCTTCGTGATCGAGGCTGGATCTTCCAAGGCCCACCACCAAGTGAGCCTTGGTGGTACTTCTACACCCTTTACAGTAAGTAACACCTATCTCTCGGCTCAGAAACTCCACTGACAGTCGAATAGAGTTCAATCTTGTTCGCTGGGATGCCATTGTACAGGTCATTCCCGCCATGCTTGCTTTGACATTTTTCGGCGTTCTCCATGTCCCCATCAATGTTCCCGCTTTGGCATTGAACACCGGCGAGGACAACGCAGATCTGGACAGGGAGCTAAAGCTTCACGGATACTCAAACTTTCTATCCGGCTGCCTGGGCAGCATCCAAAACTATCTAGTCTATGCCAACACCGTTTTCGTGATTCGGTCTGGTGGCAATCGCCGGTTAGCTGGATACATGCTGGCGGCGCTGACGTTTGCCGTCATGGTAATGGGGCCTGCCATGATGGGTTACATCCCTGTCATGATGGTCGGTACTCTGATTTTCGATCTAGGCTTCGAACTGTTGCTGGAAGCAGTGTGGCTCCCCCGCAAAAAGCTGAAGCTCGCAGAGTATCTGACAGTCATCATTATTGTCTTGGTGATGGGTACTTACGACTTTGTTGTGGGTATTGGCGTCGGTATCGTTCTCGCCTTTGCCTCACTTGTCATCCAAACTTCTAGGGTGTCGGCTATCCGTGCCACTTTCGACGGCGACGTCGTCTCGTCGACAGTGCGGCGCAACCCATCTCAACATCACTATCTCAACCATGTCGGCCAGCAGACATACATTATCAAACTTACCGGATATCTGTTCTTTGGCACCATTGTGAGCGTCGAGGAGAAGATCAGAGGTCTTCTTCATGATGCCACTTTCGAAAGTCGCCCCATCAAGTTCTTGGTCCTTGACTTGTGGCACGTTAGTGACCTAGACTATTCTGCTGGCGAAGCTTTCAACACCATCAGCAGACTATTGGACAAGAGGGGCGTTCTGTTAATTCTCAGTGGAGTAGATGCCTCCTCCCAACTGGGTAGAAACCTTCGCGCGGTTGGCATTGGCAGCGGCAAGATTGAGGTTGTCATGTTGCCGGACCTCAACTCGGCCTTGGAGTTTTGCGAAAACGAATTTCTCAAGACCCTTTATGCCAGACAGGAAGTTATCAATGGCAGCAACGAGCGCGTACCCACGGCGAATCTTGACGTACCAACCGGAACGACGTCGCAGCTTTCATCGTTTGACGCGCCGTTCAACTCGCCCCGCCAGACGCACCTAGTCCAAGCCGCCCACCAAGCGCTCAACAGGACCGAGACGCAGCGCTCGCCGAAGTGGCGGAGCTTTAACGAACCTCTGCGCATCATGCTGCAGATCTTTCAGGGCCTGAGCGACAAGAATGAGGACTTTTGGTTCCCGGCGACGCGCTTCTTCCAGCGCCGCGAGTACGTGGCAGGCACGACGTTGTTTCGCCGGGGCGAGGCCGCGACCGGCTTCTACCTGTTGGAGCGGGGTATTCTGCGCGCAGAGTACGACCTGCCACAGGGCTGGCTGTGCGAGAACATTGTGGCCGGCACCACGTGCGGCGAGCTGCCCTTCTTCTCGGAGACAAGCCGCACCGCCACGGTCACGGTGGAGCGAGACTGTGTCGCCTGGCTCATGAGCCGCGAGGCGTGGGAACAACTGCAGCGGGAGCGGCCGGACATTGCGGGCGAGCTGCTACGCATCTCGCTTAAGCTGACGACGGAGCGGATGAGTTCGATTACATCGTACATCCTGACCACGGCTGGGTAGTAGTGGGGGGGGCAGGGAGACGGGAGAGTCAAGTTTTTGGAGGCAAGGGAGACGGTGTAAGAAAGGGAGGCTATTGAGACAATGTAAGAAAGGGAGGCCATCTTTTGATTTCATCTCCGAGCAACAGTATATTTTGCCATGTGGCACAGAATCATAGCATTGCATCTAACAAAAGTTGAATACTATCTGGATTATCTCACCACCTTCGTCATCTTTGTTTATAATTGTCCATGTGGAAAGCGACGTGTTGCAGGCTTCTTAGTCTTCGAACATTGCCCTCATGATGATGTCTCTGGCGATTGCATTGCGCTCAAAAGGTTGTGAGGTGGCGGCTAGCGCGACTTGGCTGCAAAAGAAGGTATAGGGTATTTATTATTAAGCAGCAAGTTGCTTTCAAAGTCTGCCTCTTCAAAACCTCAACATCCGACTCCGCTGTGCCACGGCGCGTCAAGAAGGGCCTTGATACCTGCTTTAAACATTTACTTTTAAATGTTGCTATATAATTTGTGCCAGGTTCGGCATTCTGAGGCAGCGGGGTAGACGTTGCTCACAACGATCGGCTTCCACAGCCTTTTGTGAGTCATCTCCAGCAATTCTCGATCAAACCACCAAGAGTTTAAAAACACTACGGGTAATCCTTTCTATACCCATCATGCCAAAGAGCCTGCAGTCTATACTCGGCGGCGGGAATCGCGTCAGGAAGTCCTCACGACCTACCGGCCCGCGCGTGTCCTCGGCCAAGACCACGCCCTCGTCCTCACCCCGCAAGAAGCAGCCTTCCAGCTCGCAAAAGAACAACAACACCAGCACCGCCGCCGCCGCCGCCGCCGATGACAGCGGCGAGCTGTTCCCGGACAAGCTCGAGGACGCCGGCATCGCGACGCTCCTCGAGACGGAACTCAGCCTGCGGGACGTGATCCAGGCGATGCGGTACATCCGGGCGCACATGTTCACGCCGGTGCCAGAGACGGGCCTGACGTCGACGCGGCGCACCGAGCTGCTGCGGCGGCGGGCGACGATGCCGCCGCTCGTGACCGCCGGCCACGTGCACGCCGTGCTCGCCCGCGGGGGCCCGACGCGCGTCGAGCGCGAGGTCGCCGAGCTGCAGGGGCGGGGTGCGCTGCGGCGCGTCCGCGTGGAGCGCCGCGGGGCCGCCGGCGAGGCGCTCATCGAGACGCCGCTGCTCGTCGCGATGCTGTGCGCCGTGTCGCCGGCGACGGCCGAGGCGTACGCGCGCTTCCTGCGGGACAACCCGAGGGCGCAGACGCTGCTCGGCGGCGGCGGCGGCGGCGGTGGGGAGCAGCGGCAGCTGGACGATGTGCGGGTGGACGAGCTGGTGCGCGCGGGCTTCCTGACCAGCGCCGGGGCGGCGGCGGCGGCGGCGGCCACGACGACGACGCTGCACGTCCGGCCCGAGGACCGCGTCACGCTGACGTCGATACAGCGCGCGTCGCAGTCGGCGTCGGGCACGGTGTGGGCCGTCGGCGGGCGGAACGCGGTGCACCTGGCTGGCGGCGGAGGTGGCTCGGCGACGGGGGCGGCGGCGGCGGAGGAGGAGGACTGCTACCGCGTTGCGATCCCGGGGCACGGCCGCCACCTGAAGCTCGCCGAGGACGCGGTCGGCTGGCTGCGCGAGACGCTGGGCCGGACGCGGTGGGGCGAGGGCCCCGAGGACTGGCTCCGCGAGCGCTTCGAGGCCGGCGGCCTACACGGACCGCGCTGGAGGGACCTGCACGGCGTCGAGTGGACGTGGGTGCTGGGCGAGGCCGTCGGTCTGGGCGTCGTGGAAGTGTTCCAGACAGGGGCGGTTGGTCGCGGGGTGAGAGCCCTGGGAGGTTGATTTGAATTACGAATATGGTCGCCTTGTATGTTGGTGCATCATCCAGCGTCATTTCACGCATTGGGGGTTGTTGCGTGTATGCTTGGTGGTTTCGTGTGAGATATAACACCCCCTATACCATGAAAGCTCTCGGCCCAAACTGTCACATTATCTCTGCGCTGTTCGAAATCTTTCACGGTATAGGAGTGGCAAAGAACTAATAACAGGAAACGCGACGAGCGCCGCATCATTGTGCCGTTTCCAGTCGCTGACGGCTCAAAACTCAAGTGCGACTTGGGCATGTGAATGCTGTGACCCTACGCGGGCAGGAGGCCTGTCGTCCCGCAAAGGCTGGTTCATTAGGCCACACGATGTTGCCACGGGTGACTGAATTCCTCCGTACTTGATAACGAACATTCGCTAGTCCTTATAACAGAATTGACCTTGTCACACTATTGATACACTACCGTGAAGATGGAACCGCCAACGTTGAAGAGTGAAAGGGTGGAAGTTGCCACAAGACCGACAGCCTGGATGCATCAAGGAGTTAATGAATCAAGGGGTTGATAATAAGCTGAATACAGGTATGGCAGGTATAGGAAACCATTTCAATCAGCTGAGTGGCGTGCTCGCTGCCTGAACGTGTTCCCGATGGCACGTCGCGCCAGACATGTAAGGCCGTCACGAAGTCATACTGCAAAGACTTTTATGCGCTTTTCTCGTCCCGACTTTGATTGACTGTGGATCGGACGGAATAGCCACAAGAACAAAGTAAGGTGTCGGGCGGAAACTCGTCCCCCACGCGGGAGCGATTCCTTGGATGCTGCACCATCCGGTTTGATGAGCAATGCGCGGCCGCTGGGACCTGGGTGGCGTAACCTAGAGAGGTGCTTGCCAGTGTCGATCATCAATCATGAGCAGGTCCGGGCCCAAGTTCAGGCAATGACCATCGCGCACGGCCGATAGCAAAGCTGGCTGTTCAATATCTTCTCGAGAGGGCGTTCTCGGCTAACAGGACGTTGCCAGTATCTGGCTATTGTATCCGCGTCTTCTTCAGCAGAGCCGGGAGCCAAGGAGCTTGCTTGGGCCGAGCTTCCCAATGCTATCGACAGACATTGTACCTTGATATCACTTTCCCGCTCTCCTTCTTGTTGCAGGTATAAGGAGGGGGGGCAGACGCTTTTTAAGATCGCTAGGTGACGTACGAAGACAGGACTATAGCATCTGAGGCTTGATCGTGACGCTTTGGTGCAGCTCGCTGACTTTTCGTGAAGTGGTGCACGCAAGTGGTGCACGTTGTTCGGCCGGGTGACTGGGACAAAGAGACAAAGCTGACTGGCCGTCGACCATTTTTCTGGTGCTGCAACTGTACTAAAAGTAGTTGCACGTTGCTGCCGCTGTCGATTCGGGACACGGTTACATCCAGGCTGGTCAGTGCAGGGCTCGGCATATCCCATGTATTCCACCTGTGTTACCCCTGAGACTTGGCAATATCTCCTTGTACCTGCATCTTGTGGTACCTGGACGGGTAAAGTTATCTAGTTACTGGATAACTACGGAGTAGTCGTGCCGTTGAGGTACTTCAAGGGTCCCGAGAGGGCAATTCGATATTGTTGGCCAGTGGACGAGTCGGAGTTAGATCCATGACTATCTAGATGTCGTTTGCCCAAGATCGCATTGCTCCTCAGTGGGGAGGCTATCAAGCTCCAGTGATGAGCATGAAAAATTTGGATAGCGACGGTCAGAGCTGGGGGCGGCGGTTAGCCAAATGGGTCAGATGAAGCCTGAGCACAAGTGGGTTATTATTAGCAGTGTGAGCTCTGACCATGCGAGCAGATTGACGAATGAAGCCTTCGGGGTACGGCAGATGAGCACTTTAACCAGCGCAGAATGACACCAGGGTCGAAGGCAATCAGTGACCAATTGGCCGAGGATCCCTCGCCTGTCGGAGAAGAGCAGTTTCAGTCCGCACCCATCGGTACGCCCGGTGCCGAGAGTTGCCGGATCTGGGCTGCTGGTGAGCGTGAGTCTGAGTCCTGGAAGAAAAGTTTGGCTCCCGCGCGGTTGTGGAGTCTTGGCATGATGATCTCTGTGCGTGCCGAACAAGGGTGTGCTGTGCTTGTTGGTGGTAACGGAGAAGCCAGTCGAGTTGGGTAGAGAGACGGGTTGGTTAGCGAAGGCCGTGTCGTGTAGCGCTGCTATAGATCCATGTCCGACCGAGGCTGGAAGGCAATAATTGGAGAACGGCTGCATGTCTCGGACGAGTTCATGCAGAGATGGGCATGCTGGACAAACGCCGTTGGTGACTCTTCGTTGGCTAAGAGGTAAAGCTGCGAATATTGCATGAATCAGAAATGTGATACTGTGGGATATATAGTAGTTAGTAGTTAGCCGGTATTTGAAAAGATTGGAGCAGCAGCAATGAAACTGAGGCTGACCACACACTCGAGTCAGATAGATTGCTTGGTAGGCTCTGATGCGATTGGCTAGGTTGGCAGCTGTCCCAGTAAGTTGGGTTGGATTGGGTTGGGTTGATGGGAGTGTGGAAGGGCGGGCACCACCTCGTGGTGGTGGGACGGAGCCGAGCGAGTGTGTTCCGGTGAAAAGTCTGATGATGAACTGGTATAGTCACTGTGGCTGATGGAAATGTGATGGTGAAGGTGGTGATGACAAGTTAGTCTGCAGGTTAGTCTAGAGATAGCGGGGTAGAGCTACCTGTAAGAAGTTAGGGTCTTCCCCGAGAGATGCTGTTTGCCAGTAACTACCTAGTAACTTTATTAGTGCCTTAGGAGACGCCGTAATTAGCAGTGCCAACCACCACCACCAATCTGGAGTATTTGGTCCTTTTGGCGTTGGCTCTAATAAAGTCAAAATCATGATGTCTCTCTCTTTTTATTGTATTTTTTTTTTCCCAATTTTTTCCAGTCTGCTTTTGGCATCAGCGGGGATTGTCGTTCTTCCTCTTGGTTCCCGCAGCCACGACGACGGGTCAAGGGGGGCAACGCCATGATGCGATGTGCGCAAGGAGGAGCGGTGCATTTGGGCCACGACAGATCAATCCCGATAGGGCGGAAGACCCAGGATTCATGTCTTGCAGCTGGGCAAGGGGCAAATTGGCTGAGATGCAGCATGCAGCAGAAGCAATGCAGGCATCCGTCCGTCCGGCCCTCTACCAGTTACATATTCAACCTCCCTGTTATCTGTTGAGCAACCACCACCGGGTAAAGATTCCTGGTGTACTAAAAAATTCTAAATTATCATGCAATGTGATTGCGCCACTAGATTGCTACATAGGAATTTTCGTCATAAACCCATGGTGGTCTCCGAATCGTTCTCAACTAGACCTCCAATAGCGCAGGCCGGACCCCAGTGTCGCCCCTGATCTAGTCCAGAGTGTGTTGCCACGAGATACTGATTGTCGAGCAACTGGGCAGAGACCCCGGACATTGACGAGCATCCCTTGTCCAGGTAATTACGGTAAATTAGAAGTCGCCCCATTATCGCCAGTTGGCCGCCCGAGTAACTAGTTGAGTTGACCAGTCACTCAGCCAGCCAGCGAGTCACCACGGTACATTGTCTTGCGGCTTCCACCGAACTGGACAGCCCTTCTAATTAGAGAGTCCCGTCTGAGAGTCCCTTCCAAGAGAGTCCCTTCAAGAGAGTCGCTTCTAAGAGAGTCCAGCAACTCGCATCCTCGCATATGGCGCGAACTTGGTATGCAGCCCAGTCTGTCTCTGGCCAGTCTTGACCCGGACGGATAAAGTTTATTTTTCTGAAGAACATAGAGTCGTATTTGCGGTGGATATTTTGGTTTTTGCGTCGTCGTGTCTGGAGTACTGGTGGGAGACATTTTCAGCTGCTGGACCTACCTGTACCGACTAGTGAAAGACTGAAGTTAGCCACTGTTGCCACTGTAAGGTACCCGTAGTACGCCACAGCCGCTCTACGGGTAATCTTTAGGCTATGTCTAGTACCTACTCACTTAGTACCTACCTCGTAGTATGTCCTTCACCTACAATCGTCCCCTCAGCACTCCAGGGCTCCCGCTTCCAACCGCCCAAGACTGTGTCTCCTTTGCCCTCTCATATCCCATCTCCTCTCCCAACGACTTCTCCCCCTCTCCTCCGCCCCAGAATCAACTACTGCTCTTGCATCGCCAGTTTTTCCTTTTGGCCCTCCTCTGCCCCCGTCGGATTTGCATTTCACGTTTCTTTTTTCCGCCCTCCTCTCATTCTTAATAAGTAAGGGGCGCGCAAGACATCTTGTACTCCGTTCACCCTGCGACAACGGCTCTGCCTACTCCCTGGCACGCTCCGGCTGCTCAGCTTCAACCCGTTGGCCATCAACAACTGGAAAAAGAAAACTCGACGGCCGCCCACTCTTTTATGTATGCATATTCTCTTTTTGTCTCCTTGGCCAACTTGTTAGTGCTCGAGACGCATGTCGTCGGCCCCTCCGCTATCCATTCACATTCACTTGCTTTTGCCTGTGTGTCGCGGGCCGGCTGTTGTGCAGACCTTGCCGCGCTCTTGCTGCATCCAAGCAACACCGCATACCGAAGTACTGCCTCTCCTGACACGAACCGCCTCTTCGTGTGGCTCTCTTCTCACCGACCAAGCCTGCAAGGTTAGCTTCAGCTCGTCGACTCGTTTTTCTTGCCTCTTTTGCCTGCTCTCCTAGCTGCTCATCGCAGTACTGACAACTCTATGCAGTTGCTGTACTAGAGATCCATTACCAAGCCGCCACTTCACCGCCTCATAAGACATTCGCCTATTATAGTCCCGCTCACGGGCTGGTCGATCATTGTTACTAAGACAAGCCAGTAAAGCTCCCTCTTTTCTCGCCCTTCCAAGCGGTGGTGCTTCCTCGTGCGACAGAGCCAGCGTTTGCCCCCGACCGAACCTCAGGCCGACGCCTCCTCGATTGACAGCAGCCATTCATGGACTCGCTCGGCCTTTGAGTGCCAACTTTTCTCTCCTTCCTGGCTTTCTATTTGCAAAAGCGCAAACAGGATCGAAGACTCGCTCACAGGACCAAAACCCTCGCATATACGCATATACACATATATCGGCATGGCTACCACCCTTCCCCGCCCCTCACGGTCGTCAAACGGGCCACCAAACATGGCCTTGCCGGCCTTGCCAATCTCGAAATCGCGAAGAACAACAGGAGGCGCGCTCACAGCTCCTACATCACCATCTGCAAGCCCGGCTCCAAGTCTTCCACGGCCATACGGCACCACCACCAACCCCACAACGCCTCGCAGCGGCCTTCGCACCCCGTCTATGAACCTGAATCCGCCAACACCAGCTGCGATAGCTTCAATACCCCAGCACAAGGGTCTTCCCACTCCTATAAACGGCGCCGGAAAGACTTTAAGGAAGAGTGTTAGCATCAACTCTTTCCCCCACCCTCCTCGTGGAGAACAGCGATCCAGCAGTCTTCCTCCCAGCCCGCTCGTCAATGAAAAAACACCTCGAACGGCTCGCAAATCGAAACTGCCCAAGGAATCGACATCGCAGAGCCCCTACGCGCCCACGACACCTAGCCTGCTCAACGGTAGCGGTGAGGGCAAATCCATTCGCATGTCCGACGGCCTCATTAGCATTGGATCCCCAACCCACAGTCGGAGCTCCTCCGCCCAGGATTCCTATTCAACTTCCGCTACTACCTACGACGAACCGATGGAGACACAAAACCTAAACTCGGAAGCGAGTGCATCTGCTCTAAGCTCAGTAACCTCAGACAAGCGATCCTCCAAATCGGAGGGCAAAGGCAACGTTGTTGTAAGTGTCCGTGTACGTCCTGACACGTCTGGGAAGGAGCAGAATCCCGAGGGCGAATGGATGGTGGACGGCCGCAAATCCTTGATTTCATATAAAGGAAAGGAAGGAGGAGACTATACTTATGGTAAGCTTGTTCAGTTCATATACCTGCGCGGCCACTTCAGCTGACATATACAGATAACGTATTCACGACGCATGATAATAACTCCCGAGTGTACGACCACATCGCCAAACGTCTGGTACGTCGCGTCATGGAGGGTTATCACGGCACTGTGTTTGCCTACGGCATGACCGGAACCGGCAAAACATTTTCCATGCAAGGTACCGCCAAGCAGCCTGGTGTTATCCCCTTGGCCATCACGGATATCTTCTCGTATATTCGCGAAACTCCCTCGCGAGAATTCCTCCTTCGCGTGAGCTACTTGGAAATTTACAACGAGAGAATCCACGACCTCTTGAGCATGCCGGCCAGTGGTGGCGAACAGGAGGAGATCAAGCTCCGAGAAGACAGCAAGCGCGGCGTGTATGCTACGCCACTCAAGGAAGAGATTGTACAGAGCCCTACGCAGTTGCTGAGAGTTATTGCTCGAGGTGATCAGGCGCGCCGAACAGCCAGCACGCAATTTAACGCTCGTAGCTCGCGCAGTCACGCCGTGGTGCAGATTGTCGTTGAAAGCCGTCAGCGTTTGCCAGGGGCTGCTCCGGAGGGCAACAAACGCTCTGGGATCCCGCCTGGTGGCGTCCGTGTATCGACGCTGAGTCTGATTGATCTGGCTGGCTCAGAAAAGGCTGCCGAGTCCAAGGAGCGCAGACAGGAGGGCGCCCACATCAACAAGAGCCTGCTTACTCTAGGAACTGTTATTGCCAAGCTTTCAGAGTGGAAGGACAAGGAGGGTAAAGGCAATGACAAAGACGGCAAGCATCTGCCCTACCGTGACTCCAAATTGACAAGATTACTCCAAGGCGCACTTGCTGGTAACTCGTTAGTCAGTATTCTGTGCACCATTCAGATTGGAGCGGCCAACAGTGCGGCTGCTGCCAACAGCCACACAACAGAAACCCTCAACACGCTCAAGTTTGCGAGCAGAGCAAAGAACAGCATCGTCAGTCATGCCAAGAAAGCCGAGGAGGCTCTGGGCTCCGGCGGCGAAGGTGGCGCCAGAGTATTGCTCGAACGTTATCGCATGGAGATTGTAGAACTTCGACAGCAGCTGGCGGCTCAGTCCAAGAGCAAGAAAAATTCAAAGGACGAGGCTGAGATCGAAAGGGACAGGGATGAGGAGCAAGAGAGAGCACTGGAGCTTGAAGCTGCCGAGCGACGCGAAGAGCAGATGTTGGAGATGCAGCTCGCGCGCACCGCCCTCAAAGAGCGTATCGACCACCTTAACCGTCTTATTCTGAGCTCGAAATCGATTGGGGTGAATTCGAGTGGCTCGCTTAGCTCGCTCAGCCAATATGCAAGGTTCTCTCAACTTTCGCTGACCGGATCTGTTCGATCATCTATGACGACGGCCAGCGGACGCAACTCTTTTGGGGCCCGGGATTCTTTCACAGCCCGGGACTCACTTGGTGGGCGTGACTCCCTACTGGATAGAACAATGTCGGTTACTTCATCGTCGACGATTGGCAGACGCTCGACTGGTGGGCAGAGACTGAGTGGCGATATTGAAGGAGTGCCCGAGATGGATGAAGATGGTATGGGTGAGTTTGAGGATGGAAATGCGTCACTCATGGCCCAAAATCATGCTCTCCAGGCGGATTTGGCGGACAAGAACCGGTACATTGCGACTCTGGAGAAGCGGCTGCTCCAAGCTCGTCGTGCAAGCTCGTCAAGAACCTCGGTGGGTCTGTCCGCACCGAACAAGGCCATCATGGTTGGAGAGGATCACAGCGTATCGGCAGTCCTGCGAGAGAAAGATGCCGAAATCGCCGATCTTCGAGCCAGGCTGGACGACAAAGACCGCATGCTGGCAGCTCTTCGCAGCGCTGCACGTTCGCGCGACACGGCTGACGCGTCGGCCGACGTGCGCTTCTCTAACCCCGAGGTTGAGAAGATTATGACGGAGCAAACACCGAACAAGGGCCAGGTACGACGAACCAAGAGCGTGGACGAGATGAACAAGATGTTGGAGGAAATGATTCAAGACCGGGTAGAGAGCGGCCAGATCGTAAGAGGCGTGCGAGGCAGTGTGAGACTGCCACCCGGGGCAAGGCTAGACGCCATGGGAGACGGGGGAAAACAGTTGGAACCTCTCTACCAGACGGCGTTTCCCGTTTTACCGAGTGTCACGACGAGCCAACGTGTTGGCGAAGCCATGTGAGGGGACGGGTGGGAGGAAAGGTGATTTGAATGTGAAAACCGTGACATGATACACGGCTTCAACGTATGGCTTTTTCGGTTTCCTTTATCGCGCCTTGTGCGCGGCTTGTGCGGATCGAGGGCGGCCCTTGGAGCTTTGTCTTTTCTTTCTTGTTTTATTTTTCGAAGCCTTTTTTTGCTTTTTTGGGTTTGCTTTAGCGAAAACGGATGACGGCTATTACTCTTTTTTTTTCTTTATTCGTTTTATTACGGGATACCCAGATTCTACGACGACAGTTCTCTTCTCTTCCTTTTTCCTTTATTGTATTGGCGGTATCTTCTGATTTGTTGGCAATACGGACCTGGAAGAAGATGCAAAGTTTTTTGTAAGAATAAGTCGATTGTTGCATAAGAAAGAGATTTATATTTCCTAGCATGGTGCATAATGTCGAGTGGAAACGTTTTCTTGTTTGACGGCAACGCTATCGATCGTGTTTGGGAGGGGGCCTCCCGGAGGATCAAACAGGGCCCGCAACATTATGCCAACTGATGAGCGTCATGCATTGTCTATTTTTACTTGATGAGATGAACACGAGAAAAACATGGGTTTTCTCGTAAACCGAGTCACGTAGGCCCGGTCGTCCCTTGTCGCGTTGAAGTCGCCGAACCCTGGTTGTTGATTACAAGGATCTCATGAGTTGCTAGAGATCTGGCAGGTTGGAGGGGGGAAGGCCCCCGCCGCAAGTTGGACAAGGAGAGGTGCATGATTTCAGACGATCTTAATGAGATGGAAGTGGCCGAGGTTGTGTGTGAGGTGGCACATGTGAACGGGTGTTGAAACGACGTAGGCTCGGGAGGTTGACTGCTCTGTCCCGCGTTAATAAAGTGTATTGCTTTATACTCGATAGAACAGCACCACGAAATAGCGCATGCATGTGGCGGAATTCGTTAATAAACGGTATTTATTGTACACAGGGGATGGGAATTGATTGTATCTGAGAAGTTGTATTTAAACGAGAACTTGCATTACTGATCTACGCCCTACGCGCTGGGTTGCAGAATCGTAGTTCTGGTGTGTTTACCCTGCCTGTTCCAGGTCAGCACCGCTGCGTTCTTCCACAAGCCTTTTGGTGGCTGAGCGGCCAGGGCAGGTTGGAAGCGAATGAGTGAATGTGTGCTGTCAGTGGTAAGAAGAAATGGAAATAGGCGGTAAAGACACGGTTCATTGGCGGTCGAATGATAAATGCCGTTATCTGTGAACAGGCAAAACTCAAAATGGCATATGCTCCACCAATCGGCCTTTCTAGGAGGGGTATGCCGAGGAGGGCGGTACATGGGATAAAAGAAAGACGCACATACGTGATAATAACACAAGCGAGCTGAGATGCTGCATAAAGACCTGCTTGTGCGTGGGCTGAATAGGCAGAATCGTGCTATGCAAGGCCAAGTCTTGATGGTTTAGCGAGCCGTAATTGGCTGCAGCGCGGGGCCGAAGGAAACTCCCGTCACAGCATGAAACAGCACTAATTTTTAGGCCGCACCAGGGGGGGGGGGGGGTTGACGACTTGTCTACCACTCACTACTCAGAAGTCGCAAATATTGCTCGTATGACAAAGATATGGAGTAAGCGTGTCGGGGCACTGCCTGCACGGCCTCTGGTTTGGATCATTTTGATTCCTGCTCGAGTTTGCGGTGCACAAGACTTGGAGGGAATATGGGGCAGGCAGTAGGTGGCAGTAGGCATGCATCCGTTCTTCAACTCGTACTGTTCGGCGGAGAGTTGTTGTAACGTGGATCGGGCCTAGTTATACGAGGTATAATATAACACTGGCCACATACACGTGGGTTGGCGTATGTGCTGCGCATACGAGACGAGCGGTTCTTGATGGGTGAGTTATAACGAACGGACAGGCCATATCAATAATGTTGCGGACGAAAAGCGAAAAAAGGCCCCAAGTGGCGCCAGTCGGGTGGTGGAATCTGCGACAGATACGCAAGCCACCTTTCTTGGCGTTGAGCATTCCGCCTGCATACCTACAGTATCAGCCATCGGAAGGGATTTCAGCGCTGGTGCTATGTAGTTTCCTTCCTCCCGAGGAGATTGGCCGGGGCAAAACGTCATTGTCGTGGTGCTGCAACGGCAATCGTCCATCCTGCTCGCCCAGCTTGGTCTGAGCCCTCCCTGTCTCCGGATGGCTTACAGGGAAAATTCCATGGCAGTCCCCCCTCTTGCTGCTGCACGTCCTCGTGGTGCTTCGCGTTCGACATGGGTGTCTCTCTAGCCGCCGATCGCTGCATCTGACCCCAACGACGTCAGGCTTGTCTGTACACATGTTAGCCGTGCCCGATTTTCTCGGATGTCATGCCTCTTTTTTTTTTTTCGTCTCCTCGTCTTTGTAAAAACTTGCATCTCTTCTCTTTTTATTGCTGCACTCGGCAATTACGGAGCAGAGGGGCTTTGTTGCACAACCTCCTCGGGCCCCGTCGCCCCTTTCGTCTCTTGTTGCCTGCCTGCCGTTCTTGGTCGCCACTCGTCCGTTTGCCACGCCCGCCCGCCCATCTTTTCTTTTTGACCGGCCGCCGGCCTGCCCAGAGAATTCAATTCCCTCTCCTCTGCAGTTGGACGGGCTCAAGTCCCTTTCTTTCTACGATTTCTCCTTCCATCCCACAGCCTATCCCGAGGAAACAATATTCGCCGTCATCACCAAAGGCTGCTCAGCTTTCGTCTTTCTATTCTTCTGCACTTCGTATTCCACTTCAACCGTCTCCACCCGCCGCTCCGACACCACTTGTCACCTCGGCCACTCACTGGTCCAATCCCCAGCAGCTCTCGTTTCATACCCCAGCGCCAGCTCAGGGATATTGTACGAGCCCTGCGAACCGTCTGACGAACACCGAGAGAACAATTAAAAAAAAAAGAGACAAGGTTTTCGTTATTACGAAATTGACAAACATAAAATAAGGATCGCCAACCGAACGCCCTTTTCCATCTATTTTCTTGCCTCAATCCCTTCCCCAATTACACGCCGGCTTTTTCATTCAACGGTCCTAGCGCTGGCCGCGTAAACACCCGCCTCTTATATTCCAGGTTTCAATCCCACATCTACTAACAACGGCCCTGGCTTATATTCCTCAATCCGGCACGAAGGAATGCCCTTATAAAACGGAGAGGAGCAGTTCTGGATACCACTCCGTCAGCAGCTCCTACTCCCTTACCGCTGGCCGGACTCTGGCAGGTCTTTTTTCTGTCGCCGCCTCTTGTTGCTGCATCACTTTTTCTTTCCTTTCCTTCGGCCAGTATATCTAAAAGTGGTACGATCGGACACTGGACGCCTATTTTGAACCCGGGCTCGCCGTTGTTCATCGAATACTCCGCGTTTCTTTTGGTTTTCTTGTTCTTTATTTATACACAGTCATCATGCCGCCTCAACTCAACCTATCTGACCCGCGGCTGCTGGTCATTCCTCCACGAATGAACCTGCGTCGGGCCGCTTCCTATAACCTTCACGAACGTGTTCAGGGCCAGGATTCTGCTTCATCATCGTCTAGTCAACTACCGCTGAGCAGTCTTCTCTGGTCCCCGCCGCCCTCCCCAAGTCTGCCGTCCCTCGTTCCTCGACGCAAACGAGCCTCTTCAAATCCGTTTTCCCGTCGTCAAAGTCGATTCATCCGCCTTTCTCTTTACCTTTGCATGCTATCCGGTCTCGGATATCTTCTTGTACGCTTATTCGGGCACCACGTCAGCCCACTCGCCCTTCTCGAGGACGAATACAACATGGTTGCTCAGGATGATTTACCCGACTTTCCCACCCCGATTGTCATTGACGATGACCGAGGTCACTCGAAATGGACCGTTTCCATCCCAAGAAACTACCGCTTTCCTCTCTCTATGGAGGATTACTCAGAAATGATGGGAAATTGTCGCGAGGCTGCCATTCGCCAAACTTCTGCTTCTGACACCACCAACAGCCAAGCACCACTGAAGAGCAGTGGCCGCAATCACTTTGTGGATATTGCTGAGGCAGAAAAGATGCGCCTTCTCCCATCATCCGATATTTTGCCTCCCAGGCGTTCGCGAACTGGCAATTTTGTCGGGCTGACAGATGTTGACCATCTGCCGCTCTGCCAGAGCTCCATGACCTACGTTCTAGAAAGCACAAACGCCGGCATTGGCCACGCCCTTATGTCTATGTGGACATCGTACGGAATTGCCAAAGAACTTGGAAAGTCATTCTTCATTGATGACTCCCGCTGGGCTTACGGCTCGTATACCGACATCTTCCAAGCACCTCCAGTGCCCAAGTGCCAGCCGCCCCCACGCCACCATATTTTGCCTTGCCCTGCCGAGGCCAGGCACTTGATTGTCTCAAATGCCAATGCCAAAGAAATTCTCTCTGAATTAGTGAGCAAAATTGAGTTGGATAATAAGATTGACGAGACCCAGAAACTGTTCAATCTGGCTCGGGCTGGCTACTTGGCTATGTTCAAACTCAACAAGGGCGACGAAAGCTACACTGACAAGCGCATTCACGAAATTCTGAGCAAGGCCGAGGCTCCTGGGACAGCGACCACCAGATCCCCCATCATTGGGCTTCACATTCGCCATGGTGACAGACATCCGCTAGAGTTCCAGTACAAGGACACCTATATTCCTGCCGAGGTCTATCTGAGTAAGGTGAACAGACTCATTGATGAACATTACAACAAGATTGCTGGAACAGACTACGAGGGGGACCACAACTCTGTTGTCATGCTTGCATCTGATGATCCCAATACGTATCAGGAAGACGAAATGTCCGGCCTTGTACCCGCGCAGGATCGAATTCAACTGGCTTCCAAGGACAATATCGAGGATGCGAATAACGATCCGCGCGTGCTGCACCATTTCGTCGAAGACACTTTCGGCTGGGAAGGCGGCTTTTTTGCTCCTATCTTCTGGCACCTGGGTTCCGAGTCCAAGGATAATTCTGCCAACGCACCAGCCGCGACTCCATATCTATCGGAAACCCAAGTCGTTTCCAAGATGAGGCCATCCCAGCAAACACTCAAACTCCGCAGCCTTCTCGGTCGCGCTTATATGATGGACCTTGCGGTGCTCTCAGGAGCCGGCGACAGGGTTGTTTGCGCTGTCAGTGCGATGGGCTGCAGAATTCTTGGGGTCATGAAGGGGTGGGAGGGTATCGAGGCTGGCACATGGATCAACGTGGATGGCAACTATGGGTGGCGAGGCCTTGACCTCTAACTTGATTATAGCATAGCATTCGTTTGATTTCTTTTTGTTGAGCATTATACGGCGTCTTGGCGTTTACATTTTTACACTGTTGCGCGTTGCATGCCCGTCAGTGGGAGTACGGGTGTTGGCGTTTGTCATCAAGCCTGGATGAATATAAAAGGCCTTGGATTTATTGAATGACGCGGTTATACCAAAACAATTTATTTTAGGCCACTAAGTAATAAAAACCGATCCATATTTGGACACAAGTCATTTATCTCATCTTAACCCATTATCTCCTCAGGCTACTTATTATATACACTGGCCGGTCTGCACGCCAACGTGAGCGAGCAACAACAGCCCCGCTTTAATACACGCTGCAGAACACGACTGCAAGTCCAGCGCTCTCTTGCAACCTTCCATCTTCAAAGACTTGTTTGTATCAATTACGATGGCTGACACAGGGCCGGGCACGCCTGCCGGCCCCCCAAAACCACGATTAAAGATTAATGTTAATAGAACGACATCTTTTCTCACCAATACCCCATCATCAGCCGCGACCACGACACCTGGCGATGGCGGCGGCTCGCGGAAGGTCAAGCTCAAGCTTGGCGGCTCGACGCCCGCGACGCCCGGCGTTGACCACGCGACGCCCGTCAAGACGAAAGCAGGAAGGCAATCGAAACCGACTCAGAAACTCGTCGAAAGCAAGAAGCGACTGCGTGACGAAGATGACGACGATGACATGCCCCTGGCGGCCGCGGCGCCGCCCGCGACCAAGATTAAGATCCGCCCGGTCAAAGCTGCGGTGGCGGCCGGAGGCGCGCACACTCAACTAGTGCTAAAGGCGCGCGGCCGCCCGCCGGTACGCCCGCCGGGCGACGGGTACGATTCGGAGGCGAGCGATCGCGAACTGGACCCGGCGATCGAGGAGCAGTTCGTGCTGCGGATGGTGCCGGGGGAGCACTGCGACTATGTGCGGACGATGATGGAGACGGGCAAGCTGGGCGTAAGCCGTCAGCAGGGGGGAGCTAATATCTCGCTCAAGTTCTTTGACGAGGAGTCGCATCGCGCGGTGCTGACGGTTCGCGGCCAGATGTTTGCGGCCGTCATGGTGGACCTGCCGACCATCACGGAGTCCATGAAGACATGGGACAAAAAGTCATTCCTTAAGACTGCCGATGTGTGCCAGATGCTGCTTGCCTTTCAGCCGGTACGCAGCGAGGACGAGGCAAAGAAGGCGCCGCTGCCGAGCGTGATAGACACCGCCGGTTTTAAGTGGCCGCACGGGCTGACGCCACCGATGCACGACTGCGTCAACCGCCGCTTCGCAAAAACCATATCACGAAAGGAGATTGAGGACAAGGAGCAAGAGGTTGAGCGACTGCTCGACGAAGACGCCATGGCTGATGCCACCGCGTGGGAATGGGTGGACGAGAGCAACCCGGATGGTGCTACAGCGGCAGCGGCGGCGGAAGAGGAGGACGAGGATGCGGAGGGCGAGGATGCGGAGGGCGAGCTCGATGACTCAATGGACTACTTTGGTGAGACCGGCGACATGGACCTCGAAGCCGACCTGGAAGCCGCGTTTGCCGACGATCTCGTGGCGGACACGCCGGCGACAGGCATGGACTTCGGCACCCCTACGATGACGACACAGGCCAACACTCCCGCTGTGCATCCATCCATCGAAATGGAGGAGTCTGAGGAGTCCGATGAGGATGATGACGACGACGATGACGATGATGATGAAGACCTCGACGAGGACCAGCGCGCAGCTCGCGACGAGGCACAGGGCGTCAAGGATATTATCAACGACCTCAAGAAGCAGCTTGCCCATCGTCGCGCCGACCTGGAAAAGACCCAGAACAAGATTCTTCGACAACGACTAGAGACCCAAATCAAGCAGCTCAAGTCGGAGATTGAGCTCAAGATGTCGTCGATTGGCATGGAGGCGGATGACTAAAGCACAGAAATGAATCACTTTTTTTTTTCTTTTGGCGGCATTCGATACTCCGGCTCGTGATATTTCCGTCCTCTGGGCGTTCAAGCTTTTACCATGGGACTCGAGCAGGAAGCAAGCACGTTTTTGTTCGGTGGATGGGGAGTTTTCATGTTTTTTTCATGATTTTGTGGTGGCGTTTTACGGAGGCGAAACAGGGTTGGGTTTTATTCGGTATCAAAGCGGGTTTTTTGTACCTTTTTTTCTTCTTCTGGTTCTGTTTACTTGGTCGACACGGACTCGGGCACTTTGATATTCCGAGGATGGTGTACAAGACTGAAAACTGAAGCCTTCACCAGCGATACCATTCATCTATCTATCTATATCATTGTAACAAAACCTCTCTACATTCAGCGTCAAGATACAAATTTAGAGCCTTTTGGTATTTTGTGATTTATTTGAGAAAAGAAAGAAAAGGGTGGCAAAATAACACTTTCGGGATAGGAAATCGTACCATGGTGCCATTCATCTACATCCTAGCCACAAACCGGAGGTCGGAGATCTATCGCGATATGCAACCAACACACACACTTGCAGACAACAACTGCTCACCCGCGTAGCGCCGTCATCACGTCGGTCGTGTCGCGCAGAAGCACATCCTGTACAACGGCTTCGACGTCCTCCCAGCGAACCACCGCGCAGAACTCATCGAGGTTGCGCGGGCGTAGCGCTCGGCCAGGGAAGCGCGCCTGCACGCGCCGTTGAACGGCTCGCTGCAAAAACAGGGCCATTTGAGGGTCTCTCTTGGACTGCTGCCGGAGGTATGCGGCGCAGAACACGGCCTCAGGCAAGCGCGTCGTCTTGTGGTCCCTGTGCCAGCGCCGCGTCGATTTGACAGCATCCTGGATACGGGCATGTACAGAGGACGAGGTCGGTTCCGATAACGACCGACGTTGCGGTCCCGGTTCTGAGACTGCTAGTAAACATCAGTATCAGCTGTTAGGGTGGATGGAGATGTGCTATTGAAAACGCACCTTCCTGTCGATCGCGTAATGCGTCACTGTCGCTGCTTTGGCTCAAGGCAGCTTGCATCTGCTCAGCCGATGGCATCTCTGCGAGCGTCGCCGCCAGGCTGCCGACCATGGTCTTGATACCCGTCAGCTCGGCACGCATCTCGTCCATGACGCGGGTAGTCTCGGCGCGGCACTCGGAGTCGGCGAGATGCCTGGTGTCGCGGTCCTGCGCGGCGTGCGTCTTGACGGCGAGGATCTCCTTCCACATGTCCTGTAGGCGGGTCTCGTGCTGGGCGCGAAAGACGGCATCGTCCTTGGTGGTCTGCACGAGGGCCTGGAGGTCGCGCTCGAGCCGACTGGCCTGCTTGCTGACGCAGCGCAGGTTCATCTCCAGGGTCATCTTGGCGAGGGCCTCGGCCTGCGCGGCGAGGTGTGAGCCGGCGGAGGGGACGGTGACCGACCGGGATGGCGCATGGGAAGAGGAGGAGGAGGAGGAGGAGCTGGTGGTGCTGGTGCTGGTGGTTATTGCGGTGCTGGTGGGATTTGATCCGCCCGTCCTGGTGCTGGTGCGGTGAACAGCTATGAGGCTGGCAGATGGCGAGTTGCTGGCGTTGCTACTGCGCGTGACGCGGGTCGTCGTTGATGCTGGCGGCAGGGATCGAGGTCTATTGGTCATTGTTCTGGGGTTTGATGGATAACATTTGAAGGGAAGCGAGTATGATTTGGGGTGATTGCGGTTTTTGCTTTCTAGTACGGGGAGATAGATGGCTGGTAGAGCAGGCCGTTGCCGTTTCCCGTTTGCGTTTGCCAGTTCCTGCCTCCAGCATCGTCTGCGCTGCCAGCTGACAGAACCAAAATGGTAGCCTCGCCACCTGCTCCAGGTTTCCTTCCTTGCACACACTTCCAACTTGGCAAGACGGTGCAGAAATACGAGAGGCACTACATGAGAGCTTCCCGACGTACTCCTCTACTTTCGCTGCCCGACTACCCACGACAGGAAGAACTCGACGTCCTTGGCAACGAGGTCCGGTGTGGCCATGGCCTGGACGAACTCGGGCAAGACGCCCCTGGCATCTGAGGCAGTGCCCATGATCCATTCAATCTGCTTCTTGCCATCCGATGACGCTGGCAGCTCACGGACGCGTTCGATACTCGTGTAGGCGCCCGTCACCGTACCGCGGGCGTTGGCCGCGTCCGGTCTCCCCGTGTAAAACACCTGCACCACGACGAACTCGCGGCGGCCGTCGACGGCTGCCGTCATCTGCAGTACAGGAAAAACGCGCCGCTGCAACGGGAACGGCAGCCGGTGCACCGACTCCTCCAGCCGCAGCGTCCAGTCGGTCCACGTCTCGCCGCCTACTTGAATCGCGAGGCCGGCGCAGTCCCAACTTCGACGCGGCGTCGTCCCCACGATGGTCGCGGTGAAGCCCATCTCGGATTCGGCGTGGTGCGCCTTGAAATGGGCGAAGAATTCGTCCCAGCTCGCCGTCCCGCTCCGCATGGCATCCTCGTGCACGCTGCGTCGCAGGAACCACGTCTCGGCACCACTGGCATCGCGGACCTGCGGGAGCTGGTCGGCGTAGTTCGCGGCCACGCGGCGCATATCCTCGGCCGAGACCTTCCTCTCATAGACGTCTACTGATGTAGCAGATTTTGGATAGCTGTGCGTCTTGCGGAACTTCCATGACGAGCTTGAGGCGCCTTGGCCGGTTGGCACGTCGTGGATGAAGGGCAGCGCCTCGGACAGCAACCCGGTGAGCAGGGGTGTAAGCTGCGTCCCAGAGGCCGTCTCCGCAGGCAGCTGGGAAGGGTCGATGCCCCAGAGGTGCACTAGAGGGCCAATTTCCTGTGCCATTGAGATTTATCTGTTTATTTAGAGGCCGTGCAGGCGGGAAAAGAAGAGCGCAGATGTGCAAGGGGTCGGAGTGGCGGGTGTTTCAACAGGATGTGGTAGCGTCATCGGTAGATTAGCTCGAATGTGACATGGACTACAGTAGGTGGTGATGGGCTCACTCTGTACAGCAGAGAAGGCCATGATTTGAGGATAAGCATCGTGCCCATAAAGAAGATGGCGTGGATAAGGAGAAGATGAAGAATTAACAAAATATCGCTATAGGCGATGCCCATGGCCAACAGCAGGGCCGCCACGCTCGTAGAGGAAAAAGAGATAGCTACTCCAGATTAATGTTATGAATGCCTAAAATATGAATGACCTGCATCGGCCCTGAATAATACATGAATACCTCTTCCTTCCGCCTAGTGAATGTTTTTCCTCGTTTTTTATTATGTGGCGTTATTCATTTTGTTTCGCTTCTGGCGTGGTGGCCGCCACTGGAATAGTGGTGGTGGTGCCCTGTAGCGGGGTGCCCAACTCGCCAGCAAACAGCTCCTCCTGCCACTCACCGCACAGCTGGCCAAACGAGAGGAACTCTTCGCCCGGAAAGTCGGTAAAGGCGCCGCCATACTCCAACCCCGAACCCGACGACTGCGATCCCTGACTCTCTGTCTTTGCCTTCTTCTTCGTCTCAGCCGGGTACTGCAGGCGCGGCATCCAGGCGCGGCCGTCCATCTCGACGGCGGTCAGCGCATCGCCGGCGCGCGAGGCCAGCGCGTTGGCGCGCAGCAGGCTGGCGACAAAGGGGAAGAACCAGAGCTCCCGGTACTCGTCGTCGATGGGGTCCTTGCTGGCCGTGCAGTGCCAGAGGCCGTAGACGTGACGCGTCACGTAGTTGACGCCCAGGTTCACGGACCGGATCCACTCGCTCGCGGGTAATCGGCTGCGGCTGGTGGTCGCGGTGGCGGCTTGATGGGCAGGGGCATCGCCGGACTCGGCGGCCTCGTCCTCGCTTCTTCTCCCCCGCTTCCCGCTTCCGGCTAGGTTGCCTCCTCGCTCCTCCGCTGGTAGAGATCGGCTCGCCAACAATGACGACGACGACGACGACGCCGACGCCGACTTGACGCCCGCCTCGTACACCCTCGTCAGCGCCGTGTACACCGCCGCCGGCATCGAGATGGAGTAGGGCACAAACGAGACGCCCTCCTCGTGCATGTCCACGTCCATCCGTGCTGTGTATCCGGGCTGGTCAAACTTGAGGTATCCAAAGTACTGCTCGTAGCCAGCCTTGGTCTGGAACAGCGCCGACTCGTACTCGATCGCCACGTGGAACTCGGTCGCCTCGCCCTGCACCTGCACCGGCGCCGGCGGCCGGTGCTCGTCGCTCGGCGCCAACTCCTCCGCCATCCTGGCCACCGTCTCGTTGTCGTCGCCCGCCGCCTCGCGCAGCTCCAGCGCCTGCATCGACCGGTGGTACTCCTGCCGGCCCCAGACGTTGGCCAGGTAATACTGGTCCGACTCGCTGTTCTCAAACTGGTCGTCGTACGTGCGCTCAATCTCCGCCATGGTCACGTTGATGTACGTCCGCAGGTCCCCGACCGGCCCAATCACCGTCCCCGAGTTGAGCCAGCGCGGGTCGTTGTTCGGCATGGCCCCCATGTCCTGGTACGGCCCGAACGCGTGCGGCGGCAGGTGCGACGACGGCACCGCCCAGCACCGCGGCGCCGCCCAGTCGATCGGCCAGCAGATCTTGTCCGGCCCCCAGAAGATGGTGTTGCGGATGCCGCGCGCGTGCAGCTCCTCCACCGACAGCTTGAAGCGCTCCGCCAGGTGCGCGTCCGAGTCCTGCCGGATCGTAAAGTACCGCTCGATCATGACCTCGACCGGCAGCTGCAGGATGATGTCGTAGCCGTCCACGATGAGCACCAGGTCGTCGTCCTCGTCCGTCGACAGGCCCTGCAGGTAGGCCTGGATCGCGCGCAGCTTGGCCAGGTGTGTCTCGGCCGCGTCCATCAAGCCCTCGCCCTTCCAGCCGAGAAGCAGCGGCGCCGGGAACCGGTTGGCGGCCGCGGACACGACATTGTAGCACAGCTTGATGTTTGGGGAGCTGGCCGGCACGAGATAGTGGAATGCCGACACTCGAGTCGGGGGCTGTATGATGACCGGCGTTGTTGGCCGGTTGGTGACGGTTCTGCTGAAGCGGCCCTACAATACATAGTGAGCACATGCACAAATCTCCCCGTCTTCTCGGCTGCCTCGCCAATCAGTCAAAAGAAAAAAAGGGCCCGTACCGGTTTTAGGGATTCGTCGAGCGCGAGAAGGGCGAAAAGAAAAACTAATATGAGGGCAGGGAGTAGTAATGAGCGTGGTCTCTGGAACCTGCTTGCCATGTTGGGCATGTGACTCGGGCTATACCAAGAGAAAAGGTGAGAACAACAAAGAGCAAGTACAGGCACTCCAAAACAAAATGAATGTTTTCGATTCAACGGAGTGAAATGAAGAAAATGTTTAGTGAGGACCGCCGCATGGACAGGATAGTCGTACACAGACGACGACAGGGTCAAACAGATTCGAGCTCGCCTCCGCGTATTTGGATTCGTGCGTGGAGTCCTTCTCTCGCGCTAGCCAGCAGGGTAATAGAGGGGAGGAAAAGGGTTATAATTGACAAGACGGGAATCCTGAGAGTGACTGTCTAAGCTTGGAGTAAGTCGGTCTGTGCCTTTGGCGGCCGCCACAAGAAATACATCCACAAGCGAGACACCCAAGAGCAATACACCCACAAGCAATACATCCACAAGCATTAGATCCTGCAACCGGGGCCTGCCAGTTGTGAGTCTGACGTAGTTGCAAGTCATGAGAGCTCAGCTGGGAGTGACGAGGCCTTGTACGCGGGCAACGGCAAAAGACTCGGATATGCCATCCAAGGCGGGGCGGTACATTTATCGCAGGCAAAGCTGAGCGTGGCGCATCTCCACAGGGGTCTTGGCTTATTTCTAGTGTTTGTCACAAATGCCACGACGCAAAATGCTGCTGCTGCTGCTGCTGCTGCTGCTGCTGATGTTGTTGTGGTGCTGGACAAAGGCTTGCCCGCCGGGGCTATAGCGGGTTCATACACACAAATTCATTCAGTCCCAAGTTAGGTTATCGACCGAGCTTAAAATGTCCATGGGCGGTCGGATGTGCTGGAACTAAGCGGTGATGGGAGTTGAGCATGCGTGTTCCTCCGCGTCAAGGTTTCGGCCGTGCGAGCTGGATTTGAACCAATGTCGAACGATAAAATGGTGGAACCAAGCACGGCCAACAGCCAAGGGGCCAAGGGGGCCAAGGATACCAAGAAACGCCAGGTCAGTCGCCAAGTGCCAATGAGCCTGAGAATTTACAAGTCATAAACTCCAAAGCCGTGCGTGCCCTGCAAGCGGGAATAACGACTGAGTTTTAGTTGTGGTGCCGCCAAGTGAGGCCCCATTGAAGTGGGTTTGTGAACTTGCTTGTTTCCGTGGTCCATAATAATCTCGAGGGTAACAGTAGCAGATAATGAGAGAAGGCGCTGTAGAAGAGTTGTTGGTAGTCTGTCAGGGTTAGCTGTGCAGGCTGATAGACATTTAGCCTATCACAAAGATGCCTTGGCGGGACCTACTAACATACCAATCGTGGCACGTAATAATTGCCGGGCATAAGGGGTGCGGTCGTCTGAAAAAGAGATGGAGAGAAGCGAAGCGGAATTATTTCAAAGTCCGGAATCTTGGCGTCGTTGGCCGAGTCGGAGAAGATCTCGGCAAGGTCGAGACGACGGGGTGTCTTGTCATGCGTGGCTAATAATAACGCTTCTCCTCTCTGCTGCTGACGAGCTGACGTACGCACCGGATGTGGCTGCCGGTGGAGAGGTCAGAGACTTTGATATCTGGGTATTCATGCCGGAAGAAGACGAGGAGAAGGATGGGGATGATGGGGATGATGGGGATGGATGGACGGGAAGCTGAAGCTGTCAAGGGTGACCGGCACCGTGTCGGCAGCCACAGGCAATTGTGGCGTTCAAGGGTTGACGTAATCGAGGACAGGTTACGTACGAATACGCTGCGTGGGTGGTGGCTCTGGTGGGCGACGGGTTTAATTGCGAAGAAAATAGGGGTTGAAGAAAAGCCTTGGTGAGGGGCAAAAGAGGCGGGCATCTGTCTGTAGATGGAATGGCGATTCGATTGGCACAGGAAAAGTAGGGACTAGATGAAGTTGTCGGTTCTTGGTGGCGGAGGTGGCGGTGTTTCGGAGCATTTTAACTCTACAAACAGAGTCAACTTATCACCATTATTATTAGTAGCAACGAACATCTGACAGGGGCTGTTGCTGGTACGGCTTGGCAATGCTAGCAGAATCCACACAACTTCTACAACCATGATACGCGCATAGATGTGTACTATAATCCAGGGACGTTTTAAAACGTGCATCACCAACCCCAGAGCATCCACAGTACATATTGGTTACCTCTTGGCTGCCGCCCCGTCATTTCCAGCGCCTATAGCCAGGTAATCTATAGTAGATCGGCAGCTCCTGTATCAAGTATCAAGATAGTTATTGATTATTGTGTTAATTGGTTGGTAATTCTCAATGCTTTTGAGGCTCCAAATTGTATTCGTCGTAGGTACCAAGTGTCCTGCCCCTGTCCCCTGTAACTGCCAAAACGTCCTCCCTGTTTCCTCGACTTTATTTTGACTTTTCGCTCACCACCACAACCCCCCCCCCCCCTTCGCAACCCAATCTTGCCTTCTATTATTATTACCGCCTCTCCTCCTCTTCTCCCCAGCCATTCCGAGCCTTCTTTCTCCTCCTCGCTATTCCTATCCTATCACGGCCCCTTCATAGCGGCCGAAACCACCTGTGCCACCTGCCAAGCCTCCTGCCTGCCTACACCAATGCGCCCCGTTCGCTCGCTATCTCCACTGCTTGTTTCCAACTTGAACATTATATCATCCAACGCAAATGCAACCATACCCTTGACATTTTGACTTGTCCTCATTGACTTCAACCTCTTAGCCCATCTACTTTCCTTCATCCTAACCCCCATCATCGTCATTCTACCCCCCCGTCCATTTGGCCCAATCTTTATGCACCCACGTCACAGGTCGACCTGCTTGTTTGTCCCACCAAACAAGCTGCTCCTCCACTACATCGGATTCATTGTCTCGATAGATCACCGGGCTCATTAATACTAATACCATACGCGCCCCGGCTCTGCCGCCCTTCCCGCTCCCGCTTCCCTCTTCGGTTGCCGGCACTCGCTCCTCTATACATCGCCGTTGGTCGCTACGCCCGCTCCTCCTGTTCGTATACCTCTCTCTACTCCATTCTCTCCACCGCCATCTCTAACTTGTCCTACCAATAGCCAGCTGGAGATCGTCCACAAACCTCTGTCGCTTTCTCCGCCTGTCAGCATCACACCTGCTCAAGTGGCACGCTTCACACATGTCTTCCCAGGCGACTCCAGATCCCTCGCCACCCCTAGTCGAGGGTGGCAAGGGCTTCCTGCCACGAGACAACTCTCTTGACGATCCGGAGGCCGATGCAGGTCGCCTCGCGGCCAGTTCACAGTCCAACCTCGACCATGAATATTCCATCCCATCAGCAGTCAAGTTTACATGGCTAGGCACATACTTTTTGCTGTCATTGCTACTCACCATCTATAACAAGCTTGTCTTGGGCGTGGTATGCACTTCCAACCACACCCCTCCATCTGCGCTGCCACCACTAACCATGGCTCTCCAGTTCAAATTCCCCTGGCTCTTGACCTTTCTCCATACCTCCGTTTCCGCCCTCGGTACATACGCCATGCTACACATGGGATACTTTAAACTCTCGCACTTGGGACGTCGTGAGAACCTCGCTCTCCTCGCCTTTAGCGCCTTGTTCACCTTCAACATTGCATTATCCAACCTGTCACTTGCCATGGTCTCGGTCCCCTTCTACCAAACTATGCGCATGCTTTGTCCCATCTTTACCATTCTCATATTCCGAGCTTGGTACGGCCGTGCCTACAGCACACGCACCTACTTGTCTCTAGTACCCTTAATAATTGGCGCAGCCATGACTACCGCAGGCGAAATGAAGTTTTCAGATGTCGGCTTCCTGCTGACAATCTTTGGTGTTATTCTTGCCGCGCTCAAGGTGCGTCCCAGCTTGCTGCAAAGTTGTATTTTCAATCATTAACTCGCGCTTAGACTATCGTCACGAATCGCTTCATGACCGGTTCTCTCGCCCTTCCACCGGTCGAATTCCTCATCCGAATGTCCCCCATGGCTGCCGCGCAAGCCTTAGTCTGCGCCTTTGCTACAGGCGAAGTGGATGGCTTCCGTCAGGCCCTTGCTAGCTCGGAGATGTCGACCCTGGCAACTGTCGCCTCCTTGCTAGGCAACGGATGTCTTGCTTTCTTCCTCAATATTTCGTCCTTCAATACGAACAAACTCGCTGGCGCATTAACGATGACGGTGTGCGGTAACCTCAAGCAGTGCTTGACCGTCCTTCTCGGCATTTTCATCTTCAAAGTTGACGTCGATCTACTCAAGGGTGCCGGTATGGCCATCACGATGCTCGGCGCGGCTGTGTACAGCAAAGCGGAACTCGACAACAAGAAGAGACAACAGACTGCTTACAAGAAGATTCCTCAATAATTTAGTGGAATGAACAGCACTTCTATTTTTTATTTCATATGCAAGCACTGCATCTCATTTGGATAATACATGCCATTCTGGATCCCACGTCAACGTGCTGAGAATCAGATGAGTTTCGATAACCCCGTGCCAGGGGGGAGAACAGCACGCATTCTTCCTCGGCGGTCCAAGCAGACCGTGTCTCTCAACACCGGGCAAGGCATTTTTTCTACATTGGCGTTACAACATTGTGCACTACATCTTTTATTAGCGTTCGTCGCCTCATCAACGGGAAGTCATATATATACAGGTACTTAGTTTTCGGCGGGCACTGCCAAATTTGATAGACGCATTATGCATAGAATGCATGGGCATACAATACACACACATGGCCTTACACTTTGATCTTGTCATTTTGACGAATTGACTCGGGGCAGACGATTGAGCCAGGTTTCCTTGTCTAGAACTGCAGGTATGCATCAAGGCAACGGTCGTACGGAGAGTATGTATAGTATGCAGTATGCATGCTATATGTATGCATATAATACCTATAATTTCCAATACCTTGACTATTGGGTCATGACATTTTGGCTACTTGACTCGGACCGCACGAGTCCTTTTCTCGGATCCGAGTAACGGATAAGGTCATACAGAGGACAGCACAAAGGCCAAGCCGGTTATCTATACCACGCCTTTTGTTTTAAAAAAAATACATTAGCTTTTTTACAGGAGAACTAGGCGACAAAATAAGAACGAATGAAACGAGAGAGAATGGAGAGAAAAAAAATTTAACACCAGTCGCTATGCTTTGAAGAAGAAATCTGTACAGAATACTACGCAGAACAGGAATTGCAGCCTCACCGTCCAAGCAAGGCAGCGACGGATAACATTCAGCGCGAGACGGTCAGGTCTGCGTCTCTGCGGCCGGGGTCTCACTTGAACTCGTCAATGATGGTGCTGCCAGGCATCTCCGCGTGCCGCGGCTCCGTCCTGCAGCGTGCGGATGCTGCCCTTGACGTCGTCCAGGGTGGCGTTGGCCTCGAGGCCGAGTGTGCGCGCCAGTTCCTCCAGGGTACCAATCGGTTGCTGCTGCTGGTCGTTCTCTGGCGGGCGGATGTGCAGCTGCGGTGGCGTGGGGGGCAACAGCACGGCGGCGGCGGCGGCGGCAGCGTTGTCAGTCTGCTTGCTGCGCTCGAGCATGGCGAAGCGCAGGCCGACCTCGGTGACGGTGACGAGGATGCTGACGAGGATGAGAACGATGACGATCCACGTGATGGCGCTCATCTTGGCGTCGTTGACCGAGTCGGAGAGGATCTCGGCGAGGTCGAGGAAGACGCGGCAGCGCTCGTTGAGGACTTTGATGCGCGGGTCGATCTCGAGGTATTCACGGATGGCGGCGTAGAGCGGGTGGAGGGTCGGCTCCGAGTCCCAGAAGAAATTGGGCACGTCGAGGATGTTGGATGCTAGAGCGGGTATGCAGAGTTAGTATGCTCTCTGTGTTTCTCACGTCGTTCTCTTGTCAAGGCAGGGAGGGGGGCGCGGGGTTTTGGAGGAGAGATATAGTGCAAAACGTACAAAGGTTAATGTCGACGCGGCTCTTAAAGAGCCGGCCGAGAATCTTGACAATCTCGGTCCTCGTCATGTTGAGCTCGCCTGTCAGCGCCAGCGTCTTGGGTACGTCCTGGGCATCGAGCATGGTCTCGCCAAGTCGCTCCTCGAATAGGCACAGCTTGGTGCTCTGCGCGATGGCGTGACTGATGGTCAGCTTGATCATGTGGTCGGACCGCGGCATCAGTGTGATCATGTCGTTGAAGATGCGCGGGCGCTTGACCTCCTCGCTGTACTCAAAGTGAAACTCCTCCGTCTCGAAATCGTGCTGCTCGAGCGGGCGCGTGAGCAGGCTAACGCCGTCCTCGGCATCGGCGAATGTGAGGTCCGCGAGGATGTCCTTTTCCTGGTACTCGGTAAAGTTCCAGAAGACGACGACACCATACGAGAAGACGAACATCTCGGCAAAGTTCTTGGCGTGCGCAGGGCCCCCGGCCAGCCGACCCATCGGCGACGCGGCCCCGTCATCATCGCCGTTGGGCGGGTGGAAGCCCTGTTGGCGGCGGGCTGCCTGTTCAGGGGATTCCTCGTGCGTGCCAGGACGTACGTGGCTGGGCTGCTCGGGGCTCTCGGGCATAGTGTACGCGTCGTCTTCAAAGTAGCCCTCGTGGTGGCCGCGCCGCTCCGTGCGCTCAATCTCCAGATCCAGTACGGTCTTGCCAGTGCCGGGCGTTTTGAGTATAGGCCGGCCGCGAACACGGTAACCGTCGGTGCCGTTCATCAGCGGCAGCGCGTAGATGACGTATAGGCAGTCGTCGTAGAGCTTCGTCTTAGCCTCGTGCTTCTCCTTGAGGAACTCGGCTGTCGCCTTGATCTTGAACGCCTGCGCGGTACAGTACGCCGTCAGCCGGCTGACCTTGTCCTTGCGCTGCTTCTTGGGCAGCCGCTCAGCATAGCTCTTGCCGCGGATGCCGCCGCGCTTGCGCAGCACGTCGAGCTCCTCGTCGCGCAATGGGCGGTCGTCGTCGTCAGCCTGGAAGCGCCGCGCGAGCACGGAGTCGCTCTCAATCTCGTCGTCGGAATCCTCTTTGTCGTCGGCGGTCTCGGGTAGGAGCACGAGTTTCTCGCTGATCTTGGTCGTGCGCGAGGGCATGGGCTGGCCTGCGCGCGAGTGCACGTTGGGGAGACCTCCAGAGATGACCCGACGCGGTTGGATGGGCCCGCCACCATGGGGGCCGATGGAGGGCGTAGGAGGCCCTCGGGGCTGGCCGGAGGGGATTTGTGAGCTGAATTGCAGGACGTTGTCGACGGTCATGAATCGCATCGGCACGCGGCCGGGAGAACGGGATAGGGCATCGGGGCGTTGCGGTATGCGTCGCTGGTTGATCCTCTCGCGGGCTCTCGAGTCGGTAACCTGATTGGGTGTCAGATTTTATGCGCATAACAACTTGAGCAGTTGGATGCAGTCAGGTCCAACAGGGTCGCATACCAGCACAGAAGGTGCTCGTTGTTTATTTCCGGAAGACATTTTGGGAGCTTTCTGTTTGTTCAAGCGTAGCAAGGCATCAGTTATCGAGAAGCATTGAACATGCAAGTCGTTCGCTCGGGATGAAACTGCGCGATGGAAAGTATGCCGATTGCTGTCGCAGCGTTTGCTGTCTTGATTAAAGGGTTTATTAGTTGTCAATAAGTTTCGACTTTGTGGCCAGCCAGCCAGTGATGACTTCAGAGCCTCCCCACTCTCTGCATGACACTACCTGGCACCAACTGGTTAGCTACCCTGTAGCTAGTGGCCGTTCTTTCAATTGCGGATATGATAGGGTCGCACTCTAGGCTATAACGGACAATGGGAAAAGTGCCTTTGCAGTGACTGGCTGGGCTTGAGCCCTAGCTCCTGCTCGACTTGTCATATATATATATGTCAGACAAAAATCGTGACCGGTCACTTTTATTGCTTGTATAGTTATCCTCGTGTAACAAAATATATGTAGCCACAGTGCGAATGGATGGAATAAGCCTTTATGCACAGTTGTAATGCACTGTACGAGTCGCGCAAGATCCGCGATGCAAACGGAGAGCGATAACCGATCGCCTCAATAAGTCCATGACAAGTCGGTATATGGCTAGAAAGATTTTTAAACAACGACGTTGTGCACAGGAAATTTTCCCACCGTCAGGCTCCCATATGTACCCAAACTATGTATTGTAGTAATATAGGCAAGACATTCCTCTGCCGATTTGTTGCCCAACGGCCCCGGTATTGTATGTAGGGGAAGCCGTGCTGAAGAGCGGGTCTAGGCTAGCTCGCTATCCAATGAGAGCGTTCAATTCAGCCGTTGCTACGCCGTCGCCTGGTTGTTTGTTTACATTCTGCCAGTCGACCACCAAAGCCACCAAAAAACTAGGATTGCCAGGCGTAACAACCCCGCGATGTGGTCCTTGCTCTCGGAAATTCACACTCCCCTCTCCCCCCCCCATCCCCTGCCCGGCCCATTCTTGTAGCCGCCTGCCACCTAGCAAGCAAGTACAGTCAGTATTCCCAAAAAGCTTGTGACGGCATCGGTGACTCAGTGTTACCCGTCGTCATCCTTCCAACATTCCTACCCGCCACGTCGTGCAGCCTGAGCAGCCTCCGTTTGCCTATATCGCCGTTATCAACCAACACCTCGCTTACCCTTTCCAAGCTGCTGCTGGTTCGCGCGCGTGAGCGCATGTCTTGGAGAGCACATCCTGCAACAACTTCCTCCATCTCTGCATTCCACCACACAGCCAATTCACGTCTAGACGCCCAGGAAGATGTGCTAGTTGCGTCAGACTCTAGCAATTGAGCTGACAACTTAGCGATACGACGTCAACATCATCGCTTTCCCGGCTCTACAGCCCGGAGCAAGTCTGACTGCCATGTTTCGCCCCCATCCTCTGAGGCAGTCGCATACCCTCGAGGTGCCTCCCGACAACAACATTTCTCGCCAACTCTCCACCACATCGTCTTCTGCCTCGTCTGGCTACTCCTACGCCTCCGACCAGACCCAGAATACCCAATACTCGTCGCTCTCCAGTGGCTACTCACCTCCCAAGCCAACTACTCCCACGCATAGCCATAGACGCGGTCAAAGCGATGTCATTGCCCGCGCTCGACTCTTCGAATCCGGCGAAATGAATGGCTCAATTAAGGATATGTCATCGAATCGCCCTTCACTTCGCCAGTTGCCTCAAGCCCCGGCTGCTTCTCTCCCTCGACCATCTACATCACCGGAGCAAAAGCTACGCCATCTCCGTGGCCAGAGCGTCGACATCTCCAAGTTATCCATCTCCCAGTACGATGGACCAGCTTCACCGGTTTCACCTCCTCGCACGTCCTCAATGCGACCAAACTCGATGTTACTGACTCGCTCCGACTCCATTCTCCGTGGAGGCGGACTTGCTATCTCCAGTAGCAGTGCTCACATTGGAGCACCTGAGCTCGAACAGCTGGGCCGCTCGTCCACAACGCAGTTGCGCACTCTTTCTAGACTTGCTCAGTCCAATACCACCGATGAATTCGTCATTACCTCGCCCACGCAGGAAGTTGTCGGCCTCCGCGGCCGGCGCAAGCTTCAGCGTGCTGAACAGCCAGCTGCTAGCAAAGCAACCAAGTCTAACACATACGGATGGGAAGGCCGCAACTGGATGGATAAGCAGCGTCAGTTTCTGCAAGCCTACGAGTATCTTTGTCACATCGGCGAGGCACGCGAGTGGATAGAGGATGTTACCAACAAAACTCTGCCACCAATTGTCGAGCTCGAAGAAGCACTCCGTGACGGTGTCACACTCGCCGAAGTCGTCGAAGCCCTCAACCCCGACAGACACTACCGCATATTCCGCCACCCGAAGCTTCAGTTCCGACACTCCGACAACATTGCCATTTTCTTTCGCTATCTGGACCAGGTAGAGATGCCTGATCTTTTCCGATTCGAACTCATTGATCTATACGAGAAGAAGAACATCCCCAAAGTTATATACTGTATCCACGCGCTCAGCTGGCTGCTGTTCCGGAAAGGCATAGTAGACTTTCGCATAGGAAACCTGGTTGGCCAGCTTGAGTTTGAGCACCATGAACTTGAAGCAATGCAGAAGGGACTGGATAAGTTGGGTGCCAACATGCCGAGCTTTGGTAACATGGGTGCAGACTTTGGCGTCCCCGAACCCGAACCGCAAGAAACCGAGGAAGAGAGAATCGACCGTGAACTGGCTGAGCAGACCGCCCCAATCACAGACTTGCAAGCTCAAATACGCGGTGCCCTTGCAAGACTGCGTCTTGGCAACACCATGCAAGATCTTTGGGACGGTGAACGCGCGCTCATTGACCTGCAGGCACGTATTCGCGGCGACTTTACGAGACAAATTATGGGATATAGGCTCCGAATGCGTCGCTCTTCGATCATGGTTCAGAGCGCTGCGCGAGGACTCCTCATCCGACAACGCATGAAGAATAACAACCGCTGCTGGAAGGCCATCGAACCCGATGTTCTGGCTCTCCAGAGCATGATCCGGGCTAACAAAGTCCGGAATGAGGTACGAGATGTAACTGGTGTTATGTCGCGATCCGAAGGAGCGGTTCGGGAGATTCAGGCGATTTCTAGAGGCTTCTTAATTCGCAAAGACCTTATTGTTCAGAAGCGCGAGACAAAGCAAGCCTCCGGAGACGTCCTGAAGCTGCAGGCACTTGCACGCGGAGCGCTTCTAAGGAGCCAACTGGACGCCCAACGGCATCTTCTAGAAAGCTTTGACGGAGCAACTTCGCAACTGCAGGCGGCAGCTAGGGCTGTGCTGACTAGGAATCAGATTTCTCGCCAACGGGATGTAATGGAATCATTCACATCTCCATTGACCATGCTTCAAAGTCTGGCTAGAGGAAAGGTTGGCAGAGCCAAGCATCTCGGCACACAGATTGAAGTCAAGCGCCACTCACTCGACATTGGCAAACTCCAGGCCGCTATCCGTGCGGCAGCCGTTCGATGCGGGATAGCAAGTCAGCTGGATAGCCTCCACCTTAAGGAGCCGGTCACCGTTGAATTGCAATCCCGTATTAGAGGCCTGTTTGAGAGACAAAGCGTCGCTGCTCTTCAAAAGAAGCTGGACGGCGAAACCCCGCTCGTCACGAGTTTGCAAAGTCGCATCCGCGGATTGAACTACCGTCGACAACATCAAGCGCTCATGAAGGAATTGATTTCTCACAACGACCAGACAGCTGCTTTCCAGGCTGTCCTCAAAGCAATGATGGAGCGTGGTCGCGTTGATGACTTGCTGACGGAGCTTTTCGAAGAGGAGGAGTCGGTTGTCGAGCTCCAATCCGCTGCCCGAGCATTTCTAGTCCGTGCTCGCTTCGAAGAGAAGAAGCGTTACTTTGACGAGAACATGCAAAAGGTCATCAAGATCCAGAGCTTTGTCCGAGCCAAAGTACAGGGTGAGGCTTACAAGAGCCTCACAACTGGCAAGAACCCACCGGTCAATGCCGTCAAGAACTTTGTTCACTTGCTTAATGACAGTGACTTTGATTTCAACGAAGAGATAGAATTTGAGCGCATGCGCAAGACTGTGGTGCAGCAAGTGCGCCAAAACGAAATGCTGGAGCAGTACATTGACCAGCTCGACATCAAGATCGCTCTCTTGGTCAAGAACAAGATCACCCTGGACGAAGTTGTTTCACACCAGCACAACTATGGCGGTGGCTCATCTATGGGAATGCTGGCCAACTCGTCCATCTCTTCATCCAACCAGTTCGACCTCAAGGCTCTAAACAAGGGCTCCCGAAAGAAGCTCGAATCCTACCAGCAGCTGTTTTTCTGCCTCCAGACCCAAACCCAATATCTGGCCCGTCTTTTCAAGCATCTTCGCGAGCAAGGCACACCCGACAACGAAGGCAAGCGGATTGAACTTCTGGTCATGGCTATGTTTGGTTATGCACAGAAGCGTCGTGAAGAGTACTATCTGCTCAAGCTCATTGCTCGATCTATCCGCGAAGAAATCGAGGGCAGTCGCAGCATCCAAGAATACCAGCGCGGTACATTCTTTTGGTCCAAGCTTTTGGCAAACTACACGCGATCACCACGAGACCGCAAGTTCTTGCGAGGGCTTCTTGGGCCGCTGGTACGCGACAACATTGTGGAGGATCCTGCGCTGGATCTGGAGAGCGATCCGATGCAAATCTATCGAGGGGCCATCAATAACGAAGAGCTGCGCACGGGTCGTCCAGACGGCAGGCCGCTGGACGTCCCTCGGGAGGTTGCCATCCGTGATCCAGAAACTCGACGACTCTTTATTGATCACCTCCGAGATCTGAGGGAAATCTGTGATCAATTTTTCCTTGCGATGGAGGATCATGTCTTCAAGACTCCTTATGGTCTTCGATTCCTCTGCCGGCAGATGTTCGAGTCTCTGCGTCAGCACTTCAACCGTGACTCACCCGACATCCTCCTCCAACATGTGACACATTGGTACTGGAAGTTCTATCTCCAGCCGGCTATTGTCTCTCCGGAGAATGTCGGTGTCATTGAGAAGACGCTGAGCCCCCTCCAGAAGCGTAACCTGGGCGAGGTGGCAAAGGTCATTGGCCAAATTGCTTCCGGCCGACCATTCGGTGGTGAGAATGTCTACTTGCAGCCGCTAAATGCTTTCGTAGCCGAATCCATTGAACGCCTGCGTCACATCATGAGCGAGCTCATCTCTGTGCCTGATGCTGAGAGCACCTTCGACATTGACGAATTCAACGACCTCTACGCCAAGAACAAACCGACTCTGTACATCAAAATGGCTGACGTTTTCGCCATTCACAACTTGATTGTTTCACATCTTCCCTTTTTGTGCCCCTCGAGAGACGACGTGCTGCGCGAGATCATCCAGGATCTGGGTAGCGCCAAGACGAATGAGAGCGAGATGAGCGCCGCTGGATCGTCGGATATTCAAATGTTCTTGACACCCAAGTTGCACAATGTTGAAGACCCAGATGCAGAAGTTAAGGCTCTGTTTATGGAAACCAAGCGCTGTGTGCTGTACATTATTCGTGTACAAACTGGCGCGAATCTGTTGGAGATCCTAGTCAAGCCCATTACAGAGGAGGATGACATCAAATGGGCCTCGCTGCTTCAAGAAGACTTTTCTTCGACCGGAAGTCACGGAGCGTACGCTGATTCCAACATGGTTGACGTAACGCGCATGTCATACCACGAGCTCAAGCGCACAGCTCTTGAAAACGTGATGCGGCTGGAGCAGATGGGCAGAATATCCAAGCACAACAACTATCAAGACATTCTCAATGCCATTGCTAGCGACATCCGTTCCAAGAGCCGACGCCGAGTCCAAAGGCAACGCGAGCTTGAGGGTGTCAACTTGACGCTGGGCAATCTCCACGAGAAAGCCAATTATCTGGAGCAGCAAAGAAAGAGCTATGACGATTACATTGAGCAGGCCATGATGACTCTACAAAACAAGAAGGGGTAAGTGCGGGCAGACGGTCAAGGAGACTATACCATACTAACTTGGCTACAGCAAAAAACGATTCCTTATGCCATTCACCAAGCAGTACAATCACCAGCGTGAACTGGAACGCAGCGGAAAGGTGCCCAAGTTTGGCAGCTACATGTACAGCGCGCGGACTCTCTCGGACAAGGGTGTGCTTGTGACGTGGAAGGGCATGTCGGACTGGGACAAGATTAACGTGACCATTTCCTGCGATCAGGTAGGCGTGTTCGTCATTGAGGGCACGCGCGGTCATATCCAGATGCCCGGAGCCAGTGCCGTTGTCAGCATCGAAGACTTGCTGCAGGCACAGTTTGAGGCCCATCAGTTTATGCACCTTTTTGAGGGCAACCTCAAGCTCAACGTCAACCTCTTGTTGCACCTGGTGTACAAGAAGTTTTACCGAACTCAGTAAACCTGGGTGAGCCAGCGCTGGCTTGGCATTTTCACGACTATCAGCTTCAAGTACATTTTAATCTTGGACGCCTCCAGAGCTGTTTCTCGGGGTGCTTGTATAAATCATGAGCATTAATGGATGGTTCACTGCATTAATCTCCCTTTCTTCTTGTTTGGTATTGTTGACACCACAGAGTCTGCACGGCATTTTTCCTTTCATGTTTATGCATAGCCCGCGACCTTTGGGTAAATGCGGATGCTTCTTTTCTTATCTTATTTTTTTGATCGCATGGTGTTATCGAGTGTGTCTGTATGTGTTTCGTGAAAAGGGAGGAAGGCCGGCCTGTTTTTGCCGCTGCGAGAGAATGGGGCGTACGTTTGGCATCGGGATTATGGGCAAGGGACGAGAATGAGAAGTACGACCGTGTGTCCAAATTTCGGGGAGGAAAGGAGGGATAGAGTGTGAGCAATTTTGCAAATACGAGATGGATAGAAATTACACGAAAACGATTGTACGACGAAATGGCCCATCACTATGAATATGCGTTTTACACACACGTGCCACTGCTCTCGCCAGTGTTTGCTATGCGACCATGTTCTGCCTTGCCTGACCAAGTCTCCAACCTCGTGTACTACACCGGTGTAACAGCGAGAATGGCGATGGGTAGGTAATTCACGTTACAGTCACACTTGGAATGAGTCTCACTGCGTCAGTGAGACGTGATATATAGAGTTAAAGTTGGCAGGCTAATAAAGTGGTTCAAAAGCGGTTGCGCCATACCACGTGAAAAGGCCTCTTGCTCTTGTCTGACGTCAGAGCGCTGTCCAAGCGGCTCCTGTTTTCTTCTTCTTCTTGGGTGTCGGTTGTCGATTGGGTAGAGACGGGAGTTGGCTTTTATCGGAGCCGGACCGGGACGGAAGCGGCCTCCGCATGCAGAGCCAAGAGTGGCATTTATCATGCATAACGCATGCAATTATCCCCTTGACAACCTCCAGCTGCTGCTCGGAGAACGGGGAGGCAAGGACCGTGTTTCAAGTTTTCTTTTCCGTGGTGCGGTAAAGGCGTGGCTATCGGCGGAACCTGGGGCGAGCGGATCTCGGGTGGTTGAGTAGTGAGGGTGGGGGATGGTAGGTATGTAGTTGACTTACATGGAGGGGGGGGGGATTGGGTAATTGAATTGCGCAATTCTGGCTCTGGGGCACGAAATAGAGTAGGTAGTGTAGTCGCCTGGCGGATGCGACGTCTGATTTTGAGGTGGTCTAAACCTAAATGGTCCTGGTTTTTCGGATTTGTGACAAGACTCGAATGCGCAGCTGAAGCCCGGAAAAAAAAACATGGGCGAATGCGGCTCGTCGTTCTTGAGGTGTTTGGGTTGTTGGCGCTGGATGTTGTGTTGTTCCAGCAAAGCCGACAAGAGGGCGGATGATGAGAAGGAGGCTCGGACGGCTCGGAGGCATGTTTGGATATCGGTATCGGACTGGCAGGAGCCGAAGTCGCGTGCTCAGAGCGAAGAATCACGAAAGATGTCGTTCGAATAGGTCTATACAGTGTAGCCATACTGTATAGACTATTTTGGTGTGGTGTTGCAAGTCGCAGCCCACCCTCGAGGGCATTCAGGGCGTGTAAGGGATCGCCCCCACTGCATAGCTTTGCTGTGCGGGTATGTATGTAAGATTGAAAGTATTTATGATGAAAGCCGGCTTATTGATGGATTGAGGGGGAGGAGGTCGCCTCTGAGCTCTGAGCGGACGAGTTTTGGTCATCGAGATTAGTAATGTTTGGCTACTGTTGGATTCATCGGATCGGACCCTCTGCTTCTAGCTTTGGCTCTTGTTCGTTCGTCGTCATGTTATGGTACGGAAGACACCGTCGAGCATAGTCGTCGGGTAGCCAACCACAGGAGGCTTGGCGCGCCAAATCGAGCAACTTGCTGTGGCAGCGTGACACCTTTTTGTCTTTTGTTGGGAGTGTGTGTGTGTGGCAGAACCCTTCAGGCTAGCGGTACGTTTAGAAGAGGCGTATTATGTGGGCTTCTTGTTTGATCCGTACTCGGTGGCCTTTGGCCTTTGGGCGTCGTGTTTTGGGTGCTGACCTAGGTGGTGGCAGTCACACCGTCACACCGCCGTTTTTGGTGTGCCGACGCTGGGGGCAAATATATGAGACAGGGAGGATGAGGCGGCATGGCGCGTGACCAAAGGCCGGGGGCTGAGATTAGGAAGGATAAAGTATTTGGATGGATGGCAATGGAAAGGCGAAGTCTGGTGTAAGATGTAGGAGGGAGATGTAGGCAAACGGCCAGCTGTTGGAGTCGGCCACTGGCCAGCTGGCAACCAACTGGGCTGCACAGTACAGTCAGCAATGCAAACAAACAAGAATTTATCAAGCAGTCAGACAACTGTGACCAACGGCAACAAGTCTCGATCTGACAACAACGGGCTCATCGTAGCCCCTGGAAGATCACTGACCATTTTTCGATACTTGCCATCCCTGTTCCCTGCAAGCGCACGCGACTGAAATCCAGTAGCCAACACAGGACAAAATGGCGAGACACCATTCCAGTCCGGTACGGCAGTCCCCAACACTGAGCCTTATTGGCTCCCCGACCGGAAAGGCATCCGTACTTGGCCAAGGCGACGGCTGAAGGCGTCGAATATTGGACATGAGCAATATGCAATATGCACTAACGCGAGCTTCTCCTGCGCCATCTGGCTGTGAACCCCTAACCCCTACCGACTTGGCTGACTTGGTCATAGCCTCCTTTTATTGCACAGTGTCTGTGAGTCGCCTCATCCATCCCTGACACAGCACACAGTGCATGGTTTGGTGCTGGACATCATTGCAGCCTGGGCACACAAGACAAGCGCTTGCTTCCTTGCTTGGTAGGCTGATTGATCATCAACGACAACAACAACAGCCCACATGCGCTAATCCAGAATACGCAGGCAACTTTTCCTTTCTTACGCAGCTCTCGCCTTCGCTACGTGCATATCAGCAGGCAAACACCCCTCATCTTGTCGCCTTGGCATTGCACACCCCGGGTCCCGGAGTCCGATCGACCGTGCTTCTCCAAGGATAAATATCGCCGCTCCCAGCGTCTCGTCTCGTCCTCCCTTTCCTCCACAATCCTCCCCAGATAGCTTACCGATTCTCTCCTCATTCTACCAGGCAAGCGACGATTCTATTTCTTCTCCATTTCCATCACCCGTTGTCTCTCGTACCGCGCTACTTCTCACTTGAAGAATACAGCACCGTCCGTCTCATTCACCAAGACCAATACTAACTATACTGTTGCGCTATTCTGTTGCTGTGCTGGCTGTTTGTCAAGGGAAAAGAAAGCGTCTCTCCAGAGGAACTGGTTTTTTGTACTACTGGGGAAAAGTAGCTCTTCTACCTACCCTTATTTCAATTACCTATTTCTCTGCTGTCCGTGCAGCATTTGCCTGCTCGAAAACGTTGGTGCCTTCCAAGCGTCAGCGCGTGTTGGTCTCGGCCCAGCTCTAAGCAAGCCCCAGCTGCTGTTCCAAGAGCAAAAGTGCCATCGTTCATCTCTTTTAATTTCACCCTCGCCATTCAGCAGCCCCCCCCCCCGCCTCGCACATCTCTCGACACCATGGCTCCCGATCTCAACTCCATCATCGACGGCAGCGCTGCCACCAGCGGCAGAGGCAGGCCCAACATCCTCTACATCATGGCCGACCAACTCGCCGCCCCTCAGCTGAAAATGTACAACCCCGACTCTCAAATCAAAACACCCAATCTTGATCGTCTAGCCGAGAGCTCTGTCCAGTTCGACTCGGCCTATTGCCCCTCGCCCCTCTGCGCCCCCTCGCGCATGAGCATGATTACCGGCCTTCTTCCCATGAAGATTGGTGCCTACGACAACGCCTCCCAGATCAACTCGGAGACGCCCACCTATGCCCACTACCTGCGTAGCAAGGGCTACCACACTGTTCTGGCCGGCAAGATGCATTTTGTTGGCGACCAGCTCCACGGCTATGAGTCTCGCCTCACCAGCGACATTTACCCCGGCGATTTCGGCTGGGCTGTCAACTGGGATGCGCCTGAGACCCGTCTCGAGTGGTACCACAATGCCAGCTCTATTCTCCAAGCGGGACCCTGCGGTCGCAGCAACCAGCTGGACTACGATGAAGAAGTCATGTATCGCAGCACTCAGTACCTATGGGACCACGTTCGCGAGGGACCTAATAAGCGCCCCTTTGCCCTTACTGTTTCCCTTACCCATCCTCATGATCCCTACACCATCACAAAAAAGTACTGGAACCGCTATGAAGACGTCGACATCGCCCTTCCCAAGGTCCGCATGGCCAAGGAGGAGCTCGACACGCACAGCCAGCGCCTGCTCAAGGTATGCGACTTGTGGGACCAGGATTTCAGCGATGAGCAGATCAAGCGCGCTAAGCGTGCGTACTATGGCTCGGTCAGCTACGTCGATGACTGCATCGGAAAGCTCCTTGAAACTCTGGACGAGGCTGGTCTGGCTGAGGACACTATTGTCATCTTTAGTGGCGACCACGGCGACATGCTCGGCGAGCGCGGTCTCTGGTACAAGATGAGCTATTTTGAGTCGTCTGTCCGAGTTCCTCTGCTGGTCAACTATCCCAAATGGTTCCAGCCTCACCGCGTAAGCCAGAATGTGTCCACCTTGGACCTGCTGCCAACGATCTGCGACCTGATCGGCGTCAAGCCGGCACCCTGTCTGCCCATGGATGGCGTCAGCATGATGCCCCATCTTGAGGGCAAGACAGGCAACGACACCGTGTTTGCTGAATACACTGGCGAAGGCACGGTTGCACCCATGATGATGATTCGTCGTGGTCCTTGGAAGTACATCACCTGCCCCGCCGACGAGCCCCAGCTCTACAACCTTGACACCGATCCTGATGAGCTCGACAACCTGGCGCGCTTCGGCAAGGTTGAGCCGCAGACGGATGACGAGAAGAATGCCAAGGCGGTTTTTGTCAAGTACGAGGCGGAGGCCAAAGCGCGCTGGAATTTTGCCGAGATAACTGAAAGCGTTTTGGCATCTCAGCGCAGCCGTCGCCTTGTCTGGGATGCGCTGAAGCTTGGAAAGTTCACTAGCTGGGACCACAACCCTGAGGACGATGGCCGCGAAAAGTACATTCGCTCGACCATTCCTCTCGATGACCTGGAGCGGAAGGCTCGCTTCCCGTTTGTCAACATGCACGGCCAGGAGGTCAACAAGAGCGGCGTGGTCAGCTCTACCCGTGGCTAATACAGCCGAAAGACGAAGAAGAAGAAGAAGTAGGGGGATGAGACGTGCAGGTGCAGATGGGCGCGCCTGGTAGCATTGCATGGATCAATTTGAGAAGGAAAATTGGCACCATATTTCATTGCGTATAGCGATATTTTTAAGATACCATGGTGAAGTGCTCCCAGGAGCCTATGAATCAATACATTTTAAAGATCAAAATTAAAAACTATATGCACTTGTTCGATTTGATGAAACGATTGTCCACATGGCAGGGCGTTGCAGTGTGTGTAACAGCATCGCCTAAATAATAGGCGCCCTCTTCAGTGCCGCGCCACTAAGTAGAAATCGTAGACCCACGTTGCTGTGCCACTTCCATCATTCAACATTCAACATTCAGCATTCAGCTCCCAGCCTTTCCCTTCCCTGAGAAGCCGCCCAGAAGCAGGGCAGGCCCTTGCTGCTGACTCTCATTATCAATATTGCCTCACGAAACAGACAATGGCGCCCGGGCTAGACGACGATGAGCTCAAGTCGGTGGAGCAGATCGTTTCGCGGCTGGCGCAGCTGTCGAGCAGCATCCAGAGCTTGAAGATGGACATGATGAAGAGCAACCCTCTTCCACACCCGTACGTCCCCCCACTACTCCAATCCCCACTGACTCATGAGCGGCCCAATCCTTCGCCTCCCCTTCCTCCTCTCTCTCTCTCTCTCTCTCTCCGCGTGTTGCCTCCTCGCTGACCACCCTCCCCTCTCCCCCCAGGGACTCGCTGCGGGCCTCTGCGCAGATCCTGCAGCGCAACTTGCAGACGGTGCTGGACTGCGCGGCGGAAAACGCGGAGCTGTTCTCGCGGGTGGCGGTGCGGCCGTCGACCAACTACCCGGGGCGGACGCAGGAGAACGTGCTGACGCAGCTGCTGCGGAAGAAGCTGGAGCCGGACGTGGAGGAGCTGGTGGCGCGGGGCCGCGAGGCGTCGCGGCTGGCGACGCCGGCGGGGCTGGCGGACCTGCAGGCCGTGTGGGACGAGCTGCGCGGGTGGACACAGAGCCGCATCGCGGCCTACGTCCGCGACGAGGCGGGCGACGCGTACACCAGGGCGGAGCGGGAGGCGGGCACGGAGACTGTGCGGACGGGCCTGCGCAGGGACATTGAGGAGGATGATGAGGATGAAGATGAGGAGGAGGAGGAAGAGGAGGGAGAGGGGGGGGACCAGGTGATGGTGACGGCGGCGGTGCCGGGGGGTGGTGGTGGTGGTGCGGCGCCGGTGCGGAGGGGTCCGGAGTTGGAGACGCTGCTGTGGTTCATGGCGCGCGCGGACTTTGACGTGCCTAGGAATATAGAGTATGAGCGGAAGAGCGGCGGTCCGCCGATGCGAGGCTTGGACGGCGTCGGCATTCCGCCGGAGAGACCCGGGGGCGGGCAGCCGGGAGGCCTGGCCGGGAACGCGATGCAGGGGTAGCAATCATGCTTTGGAAGGTTATTCGACTCGTCAACGGAGTTTCTGTGCTTTATTCTTCTGGAGTTTGTTATTTAAGGGAACCTGGTTGCTACGGACGGCCAGCGTCTAGACGAAGGACTCATTATAACAGGATCAAAAGCGATCTCTTTCGAGTCAGGCTGCAGTACAGTGACAGACGAGACACGGGAATATCAACCATCTCATGATGTATAAAAATATTGTTAATTGGCTATCACGCCGAGAGACTTGGACTGTCTTGGTGTTAGTCACTGCTACTGAGTCGAGGAAAACCGGGACTGGGCGTTGTTCACGGCAGAGCCGCAAATCGGAGGCGAGAGTTGTGAATGAGGAGTCATTGTGACGAATAGCAGGTAAGTAGCAACGGCGTTATATATTGTATTAAGATTTAAAGTGTTATTAACTCCGTGCGGTCAATTGTCGTAGAATTCAATCTCATCTGCACACCAACATACACATTCACTCACTCACTCACTCACTCACTCCTCACTCACTCACAACCACCTGTCCCCGCCACGGCCTTTCTCATTCATCACCAACAGTTAGCGTAAATCTTCCCTTCCATCACCAACCTTTATTCACCAATTTCATCAACAAGTTCATTCCTCAACGAGTTCTCATCTTTTTTCTTCCTCTCTTATATTTCTTCCTCTTTTATATTTCTTCCTTTTCCCATCTCACCAACCCCCCAACATGGACGCTCAATGCCACTGTGGTGCCGTCCGCTTCAAGACGCCGCTGCCCGCTCCGCTGGCCACGTACATCTGCCACTGCGACACGTGCAAGGCGCTGACGAGCTCGGCCTTTGGCATGTCGGCCATCTTTCCCAAATTTCAGCTGCCGTCGTCTGAGATTCTGAGCTGCTACACGTGAGTGCGTCCCCTTTATCGCTCGTTGCATTGCTGACTGTCTCACCGCTTCGCAGACGACTGACGTCGACGGGAGAGACGCTGTATTGGTGAGCATGGCCATTCCGCCGGAAACTTGGCTTTTTTGGTGAAAACGCTCCTGACCGTTTTTAGCTACTTTTGCAGGAATTGCGGTACCAGAGTCGTGCACAGTACAGATGTATGTCGAGAATTTCCAAGACGGGGGGTTACGTTGCAAGCAAGGCTAATACGTTGCATACCAACAGTCTAAAAATGTCGTGTCCGTCAGAGGAGGTTGCGTCTCTGGCATTGACTGGACAAAGGCCGTCCACATTTGGACCAAGTGTGCCATGGTGCCCATTCCTGAGAGCTCCGAATCGTACTTGGAGGACTCCTCTGATAGCAGCGGGCAAGCGTCTGCGCAGGAGGCGCTGGATTGATGGAAACACTGTGAGAAACACTTTCAAAAAAAGATTTAGCGAGGCGGAGTGAGGCGTGGCGTTGCAAGGGGAGATACCAAGAGTCAAATCCATTCTAGGGTGTATATTTAAAAGAGTGCGCTACCATCATGGACAAAATCACATATTATACATTCAATTAGCATCACACGAGCCGCTGCTCAGCACTTTGCCGCCCACCATTTCCGTCGCCGCTGTCATCCCTGCCGCCACCCGGCGTCGCCACGTCCGAGTGCTTGGCCGGGTCGAACACGTACAGCGGCAGCTCCAGGAACACGGTGCGCTTGAGCCACACGGGCGTGCGCGCGTACAGTTGGGGCGGGAAGGGGATCAGCGGGCTCGTGCGGTCGAGCCAGCGCCGGTACGCCTCCCAGTTGTTGCCCTGCTCGTAGCGGGCCTTGGCCTTGGGCCGCTCCGCGAGCGGCATGCCGGAGACGAAGAGCAGCAGGAAGGTGATGAAGAGCGGGCCGAGGATGCTGGCGTAGAGCGCCTTGTAGGCCTGGCCCTGGACGTAGCCATCGGCGGCGGCGGACACGGCAATCATGAATAGGGCTGTTGGTCAGCTCAGGCACGGAAGGCAGAGAGGGAGTGAGAGATGGAGAAGGAACGTACACCACTGGATGATAATGTCACCAAAGTAGTTTGGGTGGCGCGAGACGGCAAAGAAGCCCGAGTCGCAGACGGCGGCGCGGTCGGCGCGGGCGCGGAAGCGGTACTTTTGCACGTCGCTGCCGGCCTCGAGGACGAGGCCGACGGCGAAGAGCACGACGCCGGCGACGTCGCGGGCGGTGCCGAAGCGCGCCTGCGGGTAGCGCGCGACGGCGGGCGCGTTGAGCAGGGTGACGGGCAGGGAGACGACCCAGACCCAGAGCATCTGGAAGACCCAGAAGCCGAGGAAGGAGAGGAAGCGGGAGCGCATGGCGTCGAAGCGGTCGTCCTTGCCGGTCTTGAGGATGCGGAAGAAGAGGAAGCCGGCGAGGCGCAGCGACCAGGCGACCATGAAGAGGGAGACGACGAGCTGGCGCGGGTGCAGGTGGCTGTCGGGGCCGGAGCCGGAGCCGCTGAGGGCGAGGGTGAGGACGGCGAGGATGGTGAAGTTGAGGCCGCCGGCGAGGTCTGGATGGGTCAAGTTAGTGGGGATGGGTTGTTGTTTTTGGGAGGTCTGGTTTTGGTTACGGACCGGTAATCTTGTCGAATTGGAGGGTGTATGCGACGAAGAAGCAGGCCAGCTGGAAGGCGACCGTGACAATGGCCGTGATGCCCAGGTAGTAGTCGTCGAGGACGTGTGTTGGTGCCATGGTTGCGATGCTGTGAATATTGATTGGGTCACGGCTGTGCATCAAGAGAGAAGATGTCAGCCGAGCATGTACTTCTCTTGGTTGCAATAAATACAATCTTTATCCTACGGGAGCAAGTAATGTATGACCGCGTTTGCAAAATGATTCCTCATGGCGGCCCCAGTGAGTGAGGTCATGGACCGTTAGCGCAGCAATGTACCTTTTTGCTTGTGGTTTGCGGGGCGAGGTACCTCCACCACAACTCAGCAAATGCGCCAACTCCGATCTGGACGCCTCTTGGCAGCGACCTGGCGATCTGGGTTAATTATTAACAACTATTATTATTATTGTAACACTTCCTACAGTGGGTGGCAATAAGTATTAGACTATCAAGCTTATCAGGTACCTCAAAAAAACCGGCTAACTAGGTAGGAAAAACCACTCCTACAGAACTTGACACAGTAACCACCATGCCACCGAGGCAAAAAGAAATGTTACGACACCTGCAGGATTCGAACCTACGCACGCGAACGTAATGCCTTACTAGAAGGGCTGTTAGCCTGAGTCTTTGGAAGTCGGTGTTTGTGTATACATACGCAGGGCACCGCCTTAACCACTCGGCCAAAGTGTCAATTTGTTAATCAACTATTAGCGACAGGAAGATGAATATGCATATGAACACTGCAAAGAAACATGCAAGAGTTTTGTTCGACTTGCCATTCCAAAAATCCCCGTCTACGTTTTCTTCCGAGCCTTTTCCCCCTCCGCGGTGATTTATTGTCCTACAATACCCCGTCGGAGAATATTTGTCTTCCGGTCCGTCAAGTCTTCTGTCCTCGGAACAACAACCGAGACGCGACCTGCAACAGATCAACCCCATCCAGCACAATCTGTCTGGCAATACGGGGTTAATCTCCTTTTTCCCTCGTTTCTTTTTTCCCTCTTGTTATTCTTCTCTTCCCCTTTTTCTTTTTCCTTTCTGTTTCCTGTTTTCTGTTTTCCCGGCTCCGGATTTGCAAAACGAACGAAACTCTTCCGAGCAATCGTTTCACATTCCAAACACAATCTTCAACCTTCCTACACATTTCACGCCCAAATGAAGCCGGCAGTCTCCCTGCAGGCATGGACGGGACCGGTTCGTCGTCGACGCCGGCGCCTATCAGAGCATCGCCATCACATAGAGAGAGCATCGGTTCGTCAGATGGCAGGGTCATGAGACTGAATCCGCGGGTGACAACTCCCCAGAGCTACTATGCTCGACGGCTATTAATATCTTTGTGTATGAGTTTGAAAGGCCGCATGCGTGCTACAACTTCTCCTTTTTTTTCCCCAGCAAGCTCATATATTCAAGCCCATTTACGTGTGTACCGACACCACATACGGCTTCTCCCGGCGAAACGGAGCAACTGGCTTGTGCGACGGCGCCGGCACCACAACTTGGCCGGGGGATCAAAAGCACGCTGATAAATGAACCCCCGTGAGACAGACGCTGACAGCTACGCCTTGGCCGGGCCCCCAATTGAGCTCACGATCAGCGCTGTTTATGAGAACTAGACAAATTCAAGTCATACATATTGCACCCTTTATCACCCTGCCACGAGCCTCAAGCGGCAGTCCTTGACTGGCAAGGGGTTTTGCCTCAATGCATGTCCCCCGGCTGCTCCTCAGCTGGGCATTGGGTGGCTCGAGGGCGAGGCTATGAATAAATGATGTACCGGCAGGATCTGGCGATGCCTGCTGCCGATTCACGCAACCATTCCAGTTTGGTGTCCCACTTATTTACTGGCCAGTTGTGGAGGTGGTAGGGATGCTGATGCTATTCAGAGCAGAGGAAAATCCTGGATGTAACCTCAGCTCCTCTAAAACTGGTGGCCATGTTATCACCCATGATCCTTGACTCCCCGTGAATTATGGAAGCAATTGGGCCGTTTTTTTATTGTGTTGCTTGTGACTTTTGCACATGCTGCACGGAAGCGAGTCGTCAGTCCACCATGTGAGAGCAGCTGCTACACGTAGCCACTATCTATTAGGGCAAGTCTTTCTATCAACTTGATTGTGGTATTCTCCAGCGGACTCGGTAGCACGGATACTCATATATGCATGGCATATAGGTAGTTAGCATAGTCCATACATAATAAGGTCCTAGGGCTATTATACTATCAGCCACTGCTCCGTACTGTATCGCCGTCGTTGGCTACCTAAATCATCTGCTGGCACTTGGCTTACCGCTCTTTTCAGCCGTGACTCGTTATTAAGGACTCTATTAACTAACCACATAGCCGATCAAATCTTTCGTATTTATCCCGAGCTTGGCTGTCTCGTCCTCTGACAAAAACACAGTGCATATAAGGTGCAGATATGTATGCCGTTTGTACAGTGTGCGCACAGTACATCGTCCCATCTCCATCCCAAGTCATGCTATCCACCACCTGAATTATTCCATCCTTCTATTCCTCCGCCCCTTGCCTCCATTCATGCCGCAGACCAGTTTCGCCCCCGTCCTTACTGTTTATGCTATTGCAGAGCCGAGAGACTCGATGCGGATTTCTCACGACTCGTATGATTTCCTAGTTTGGCGTGTCCATCGGTCAAGCATCGAGTCTCCACCAGCCATCCATCCATCCATCCATCAATCACATCACCATCAGCCTCAACCTCAACAACAGCTTGATCGTGTTTCCTCCATCGCTCAATGACTGCCTCGCTAACAATTCTCCCAGAAGCTTCCAATGACTCCTCCAATCAGTGACTATACTCCCGATTATTCCGTCTTGACCGCCAATCCTCCCAACACCACCATCCTGTAACGCCGCCCGTCTCATCACCAGTAGCGCCGCCCACCGGCTCAAGTTTGACCCTCGGTTTCGCCTCATGCGCCGCGGCACAGCAGTCGCATGCCCAGTATTCATTCCATGATAAATGCATTCTTCTGATTTATGGAGCGGCCAACTCGTCGCAGGCTACACGCAGCGAAACAACCACCCACCCGTTGAAACGCAACCGCCGGCGTTGGCTCTCTCTTTCTCGCGACACTTCACTCCTCTGCCGTTTCTTCCTCCCCCTCTTTCTTATCTCTGCTGCCCTGGCCCCCTGTGCGATTTTCAAAGTTTTCCTGTCATCCCATCTATCGCCATCATGTCCTTGTAGATATACCATGCATGTCTCTGCGCGGGCGCATCACCACTTCTCTCCTTTCCCACGGTTGGTACGGCAGACGCCTCTTTGTCCTGCCTTGCATCCTCGCGCCGGAGGGTGGACGGCTTGTTTCTATTTGAACGGCGCCTCATGCTGAATTTCACGACTCGGGTAGTCACCAAGATCCATCCGACCCTTCCAAAAGGTCACCCCTGTTCCCTCAGCCACCAACCTTTCTGTACACTCGCTGGTCGGTGCCGCTGATGCTCATTCGCTTGCATCTCCAGAACAACCAGCACCTATCCCAGATATATCAACGGCCGGACCGTTTTCCCAGTCCACGCCTGACCAACATCTTACCGCTCGAATCGTAATTTAATATTGGTTGGCGGGCGCCAGCATTCTTTGCAGGACAAGTGCCGGGGTTTTCAGAATGCGGTCGCTCGCTGTCTACACTCTTTTGGCTTCGGCCGCCACTGTAAGAATAACCCGTCTCCCAGAATACCAACTTTTGCTGACCGCATTTAGCTCGCCACTGCTGGACCAGTTAATGCCAGAAGGGCGGCCAGACGCCCGAGCGAGGAAGTTGATCCGGACCAAATGGATAAACTAATTCAAAGTGTTCAAGCTTTTCAAGCTTCTCGAGGGTTTGAAGACTTTGAAGACTTTGAAGACTTTGAAGACCTTCAAGGCACTGAATCTCAAGGCTCTCGAGGCTCGCGACTGCAAACCTTGCAACGCTTGCAAAATGGAGGAGTGAATGGCGGCGGCAATCCCCTCGGTAACCCGGCCAGCAACCCCGGAGGCAACGGCGTGCAAGCACCTGGGCAGCCTCCTTTGGGTGCCACGATTACTACCATCATCACGCCTACTCCCAGACAACCCGGGGCGACGCTGCCGCCGCTTCCTCAGTTGGGTCAAGCGCCAGCAGCCCCAGGCTTGCCCCAACCGCTTCTCGCAAATCCTCCTCAGCAGCAAATACCACCGGCTCAACAGCAACCGCAAGTTCCAGCTCCGCCAAATATGGGTGGCGGGCGTGGGCCCAACAATCAGGGTTGTGGAATTCCTGGAGGAAATGCTAACCCACCACAGTTGCCCGCCCCGGGGTCTAATTTAATGTGCGGAGGAGGACGGTACGTCGCTTTTCTTTTGCCACAAAATTCTACAACTAACACCTTGAAGTATGCCGGCTCCCACCACGTTTAGCACGGCGGTGGTGACTACGACTGTAACGCAGACTGTAACCAAGACAACAGTTATTATGGAACCGGCCAACTCGAGCTTGAACGGGGTCGGCACCGGCATGGGTGGTGGCTGTGGCAATATGAACGGTGCTGCTGGCAGAAACAACGGCAATGGTCAGCCTGCAGCCCCAGAGGCTGAGCCCACGGTGCTACCAAACAAGGACGGCAACGGAGTTGGCGTCACAATCATTTCCATCTTTAGTCCCAGCATCCCGGCACCGACTGAAACCCCGTCCCCGCCGTCTCCTCCACCACCCGCAGCCGAGATCCAGCCCGAAAAGAAGCCCGAAAAGAAGCCCGATGCAGAGCCAAAATCGAAAGGGTCAACTTCTTCTGCCCCAACACCGACGACCAGCTCTCCGGCGGGCGATGCGCCGGACGCGGCTGCTGCTCGGGAGTCGGCCGTGCAAAAACCAACCATCGTCAACCCCGCTGTGGCTGACCCGATAGCGACAATCTCCTCAGCGCTGCCCATTGACTTGTCCGGGTTCAAGCTGAGCAGCCAGCTCGACCTAGGCAATTTGATTGCCCTGACAACGGCCGGCTCCGAGGCCGCGCCCACCCCGGCGTAGATGGGAAACACGATGAGTGATGAGCTTTCACGGTAATAAACGGGCCTATATACATTCAGTTCTTTGTATTTTTGTTCCTCTTCTGCAAGGGTGGCTGTAGAATGGGGGTTTGTATTAGTTGCCTTTATCAATAACAAAGAAAACGACAATAGTTCAAGGAAGAGCCTATCATGCCGCTCGATCATTATACATTGTAATCTTGGGGTATCATATGTCACAATCGTCTCTTCGAAGACGTCTCATCCAGACGGTTCGATCGCAGCAGCAGCCACCGCTCGGTTGGCGAGCCGCATCTTCTTGGCCTGCCGCTTGCTCATCTGCGAGCCGTCTTCCTGCTGCTGCGGCGTCTTGCGCTTCTGCTTGTTGCCATTTTCGCCCGGCTCGCGCGCCAACGACACCGCAGCGGCCTCCTGCGCGGCGGCGGCCGGGTCCTGCGCGGTCTGCACGACGTCCACGACGCCGCGGAAGCCGTTCCTCTTGACGCCCTCGTTGACGACCAGGGCGCGGGGCAAGGCGCGCAGCGCCTCGAGCCCCTTGTCCGGGGGCAAGCCCCAGACGGCCAGGAGGTTGACAACGTCGGCGGGCCCGCGGAGGGCGAGGGCGCCGGCGGCGGCCTCGCTGCTGAGGACGATGCCGCGGCCGCGGGTGGCGCGGAGGAGGTTGCGGAGGTTTCCGACAAAGGCGGCGCGGGCGCGGGGGTCGGCGGCGGCGGCGAGGAGCTGGGCGTAGCAGACCTCGAAGCGGACGCCGCGGGCGACGGCGGCCATGCAGGGCTTGGGGCGGAAGGGGAAGCGGTGGTGGCGGGCGAGGTCGAGGGAGACGAGGGCGACGTCGAGGGTGAGGCAGGCGTTCTGGAAGGCCTCGGCGGTGGTGGGGCGGACGGCGAGGAGGTCGTAGGCGGCGGCGAGGGCGGGGAGCCGGTAGCTGGGCGCGGAGGGGTCGGCGAGCGGGAAGGTGGCGCGGCGGAGGACGGTGGGGAGTTTGCGGGAGGAAGAGGAGGAGGAGGGGGGGGGCGGGAGGATGGGGAAGGTGACGGCGGGGGGGGAGGAGTGCGCGCCGGGTTGGTGCTCGAGGATGTGGTTGAGGGCGACGGTGGTGTAGCCGAGGCTGGAGGCGGTGGCGAGCGTGTGGAGGAGAGTCTCGGGGGGGGTCGAGGGCGACCAGGGAATGTTGAGGTCGTAGAGCATGGCGGGCGGAGAGGCGAGGTGGGTGTTGCCGCGGCTGGGCGAGTGGTGGAGGGTGGTGCTCCGATCCGGATGTGTGTTGGGACAGATGAGGGTGTGCTTGAATACGAGTCGTGAGTGGAAGTCAATGATCAGCTGGGAGCAGTATGGAAGATGAATGTGTATAAATAGAAAGCGGAATGAAGTTTAAAGAGTTGAGAAAAAAATCCTGGGCAGAATTAATTTCAGTGGGACTGCGGAACCGCGCTACGGAAATCAGAGCCGCCGATAGCGCTAGATGGCGTTAGATAGCGGTAGATGGCAAGGATAGCAAGGATAGCAATAGATGGCTACATTCCTAATAAAGACCTATGGATGAAAGATGATCCAAGTCCTTGGCTTGGTAATGAAGATGTATTAGAGAAGATGGCAAGGGAGTGAGTCATTGTCGACAAGAGGCGTCCCTGGTATTAACACAGTATAGAGTGAGGATATTGGTAGGATGTGTATGCAGCGGTCCTCGAAATATGAAACAACAATATCCTAGAAATTTTACGCAGTTTACTAGACAACAATGAATACGGACGAGTACTACGGGTAATAAGCATAATTAAATACCAACACAAGACAGCAATGCTGGTTGGTGGGCCTTCCCCAGGGATCGAGGCCGCTAAAAAATTTAAGCTCTCTTGCTTGCGTCACCAGTGGCGTGCAGAGATCCATCACCTGTCATCTAAGCTTGTTGACAACGTCCATCCCCAAAAGAAATTGGTTGTCTGCTGCGTTAGTCCGTGTCGCTACTGCCATTACACTGCAAACAACAACTTGCGCGAATTCTTCCCGACTCGTGACGCTTGACCGCCCTCCCAATCAAGACACGACACACAGCCCCCAACAGCACCGCCTTCCTCAGTTGCCACCCAGCTGCTTGCCTCGACCGTGTCCCATCAACCCCCGAGACGAGAGACGTTGAAAAAGTCGGGGCCGTTTTCTACCCTTCCCCCTCGATTGCATTCCTCCGAAGCCGCGCCGCGCGCATACCCTCCACCCTTCAGACCTGACCCGAGAACGACAACCCGCCATGGCCTTCTTCCTCGTCTGCGGCCAGCAGACCTTCCGGTCCGAGGTCAAGGGCTACGAGGGCCTCATCACCCAGTGCCACCATTGCGGTAACATGGGCGCCCGCGTGCAAAAGGAGCGCCCCTTCTTTACCGTCTGCTACATTGTACGTTGGGGAAAACAAACCCAGCTGCCCTCCCCCCCCCCCTCCCCCCCCTGGAGGCGCCTGCTAACGAAACAATTTGTATAGCCCCTCATCCCGTTCACCATTTCCGGGTATCAGGACGTCGTCTGCGGCATCTGCAACTTTCACCAACCCCTCGAGAACCGCCCGGACGTGATGGCCATGGCCAACGGCGGCGGCGGTGGTCAGCAGCAGCAGCAGCAGCAGCAGCAGCAGAACGGCGGGCAGAAGCCGCAGGGCCCGAATCAGCAAGGATACAACCAGCAGGGGCCGTACCAGCAAGGACCGTCGCAGACACAGTACGGCCCGCCTCCGCAGGGATACTACTCGCCGCCGCCGCAGGGAGGGCAGCAACACCCGCCGCCGCAGAACTGGCAGGGGCAGCAGCAGCAGTAACATGAAATGACGTGACATTCCGAGCGACGGTCGTTACAGTACGTGTGTTGATATTTTCTGTTGATAGCAGGGGAGCGACGGTGTTGAGGGGCTGCATATAGGGGACGTGTGTGGGTGATTCATAGCAGAGTAGTAGTGCTGTGAGCTTTCAGAGCGGTGGTCGATTTTTTCTCTGTATTCGAGAGCACTTATTTTTTTTTTTTAGCTTCGGAAAGTATTTTTTATCGATTTGACAAGGGCGCAATCACCAAGTTACCATTTGCTACGGGCAACGACATCACGAGCAGCAGTGGAACCAGTTTTGTAATAATAAGTTACAATATCCATATTCTATTTCCACCACTACCTTTCTACCAAACCAGAGCGGGCTCCCGGGTATAAAAACGTTGTTTGAACAGAAAAAAGGAAAAAGGCAACGTACCTGATGGCTTACCTGATAGGACGGGGGGGCCCTTGGACTTCGGGGAACCACTTCCATCAGAGGCACATTGTTGATTAACGCCAGGGCGAATGAGTAGTCAAAGCCCGCCTGTTGCTGTTGCTGGTGGTTGTGCTGCTGCTGATGATGATGGTACTGCTGCTGCTGGTACCGCTGCTGCTGCTTCCCGGCCCCCATGGTTCCCGTCGGCCCCGGCTTCGCTCTTTGAAGCCAGCCGACAAAAATTCCGTTGATGCCGTGCCGCATCTTGCTGCTGCCTGAGCTTCATCGCGCTGCGCTGCGCCGCGGCGGGGGGGGGGGGGGGGGGGGGGGGGGGGGGGGGGGGGGGGGGGGGGGGGGGGGGGGGGGGGGGGGGGGGGGGGGGGGGGGGGGGGGGGGGGGGGGGGGGGCGGGGCG
>JANZYN010000070.1:0-149976 GCA_025583755.1 Cordyceps tenuipes | reverse complement strand
AATTATCTTAAAAAAGATATATATTAAATCTCTTATATTACTTAATTCTATATAAGGAATATAGTAGGCGTACTTTATAAGCTTATTAATAATAACTAGTATACTATTATAGTATACCCTAGTTATAGGTTTTTTTAACTTTAGTAATTTAATAATAAAGTCTATTATAATAGTTTACTATACTCTTTTTAGTAGTAGTATTAGTTATAGTTCTTTATAAAGCGTATATTATACTACCTTAGCTTTATTATAGATATTATAGTTTTTAATAACTTTCTATATAATCTTTTTACTTCTAGGGAAGTTATATAATCTTCTTAATCTATTAATTGTTTTCCCTATACCCTAATGTCTATATAATAGGTGTTTATATATCTCCTTAATAAGCTACTTCTAAAGTGTACTAGGAATATACTAGCGTTCTTAGAATAAGTAGTTATTCCTACTCTTAGTTATAAACGGTTTTATTTCCTAATTGTCTAGGTAGCTATTATTTCCTATATATAATATAATACGTTATATCTATATATCGTCTAGCCTAACTTACTAGGTTATATTAACTTCTTATATACCTAGAATAAGGTTCCTATCCTTATTATACTTAAGTAGTAGATTCTTATCTAGTGCTTCTATTAATCTTAAGTCTTTATATTAGCTTAGAGTATTAGCTCTATTATTAAGCGATCCTTTCTAATATAGGATCTTAAAATTATAATCTATAAGGGTTTTATACTATCTAATTATTACAGGCTAGCCCTAGGCTACTACGAGTAGGTACTATAAAGGAAGTTTATTAAAACTCTTAGGGAGTAAAAAAGGGGGGTAGCGCTATAGCGCTAGGAGGTTATTCTTATATAGCTGATGGGAGGTAGGTCTGTCTTACTCCTAGTGTCCCCCCTACTACATAGGTGTATCTCTCTCTATACTATTATAGTGGTTTACCTTAATCGCTCTTACTATACTTTATATAACATATTATATAGTTATTATATAAGCTAGGCTAGAGCCTAACTCTATTATATAGCCCTCCCCTCTATATACGTCTCCCTCTATACTATTATAGTGGTTAGTCTTAACTATTCTAACCGCTATACTATAGTAGTTAGTCCTAACCTCTATACTAGTAGTTACACCCTTATCCTTTAACCTATACTATTTTAGTTCGTCCTAACTTCTATACTAGTAGTTATATTATTATATTACTAGTATTACTTAATTTTTACTACTACTAGGCTATTATAGGATTCTAGATTTCCCTATTATATAACGAACTATACTAGTACTTCTATATCTACTAGTAATTAGAGTGGTTCTTATATTAGCTTACTATAGCTTTATTATTTAGTAAGAGCCTTATATAATTTCGTCTAACCCTACCTATTTTATACTTATAGTATTTCTTTTACTTTATACTATAAGTATAGTCCTAATCTATTACCCTTATCTATTAGGACTAGGTCTAGTATTTAGTTAGTTATAACCTAAAAGGGGAAGGGGTCCTTAGCTATACGTTTAATAAGGTCGATATAGAAAGTCTTATATATATTCCTTAGGATATCTAGTATTACTATAACTAGTAATAGTATAACTACTATTATATATTTATAATAGACTTAGTTAAGCTTCTTAAAAGGCTAAGATATAGTAATATTATATAAAGAGAACTATACTTTATCCCTAGCCTAATAGTGTTCTATTAGGTAGTAAGATTTATCTATAGTGTCCTTTTATTATTATTATATATATATAATACTTACTTATATAAGCTCTATACCTACCTATATTTATATAAGGAAGGTATAGGCCTAGGTAGTTAGGGAGTTCCTATAGGGAGAGGGTATAGCTTTTAACTAGTATTAAATAAGGGCTATATAGAATCTATAGAGGAGGAAGTTTAGACTATACCCTATAGCTAAAGAGTTCTAATTATTTAAGGCTAGTTATATATAAGGGAGTTAGTTAGGCTAATTAAACTATAAGTAAAAGACTAGGACGTATAGTACTACTTAGACTTCCTAGTTAACTCGTTTAGTACCTCTATCACTCTAAGGGTAGAAGGCTATAGAGAAGGCCTATATTATTCCTATTAAGATATATAATATTCTCTAGAACTATTTAACTTAATTAGATCCTTAATCGCTAATAAGAACTTATAGGAAGCTATATAGGCGCTATTAATATAAGAGGAATCGCTTAGTATATACTTTAGTTATTATTAATATTATTACTTTTAAGTATATAAACTTTAATAAGTAATCTATAATAACTATAAAATAGTATAGTTATAACTTATTCTATACTAGTAGGTTAGTTATAAAGTCTATTAAGATTTATTACTAATATTAGTTAAGGGGGGGAATTAGGTTTAATAGCCCTTAGTATAGTTATTATAATATATATATACTATAATATTTATAGTTCTATATATAGTATATAACGTCCTAAGATATACCTAGCTAATAGTAGTCCTAGGCTAGAATCGTAAAGGTTATATTTCACCCTAAGTAGTTTATAGTCTTTAATATATATATTAGTTCTATTAGCTATATAGTAAAGGGCTTTTAAGATAGTACTTATAGGCGACTATAGAACTATAGGTTAAATAATAGAGAGATAGAGTAGTCTACTATTTAAGATTTTATAGCCGCTTTTATTAAAAACTACTATACACCTATCTTTATATTATATATTTTAATAGTATATATTAGGTCTTCTTTTATTATATATAACTAGAGGGTTAATAGCTTAGGGTCTATAAAAGGACTCTATTAATCTAGGTCTATATCGTCCCCTCCTAGGGCCTATATTATAGTTAAGATAAGTACTACTTATACTAGTTTTAGACCTAGATTACTATATAACTCTAGGCGGTTTAGTACGTCGAATCGTACTACTAAAGGGCTAGGCTAGTAATAGAGGTAGTAATTAAACTATAAGAGAAACTCTACCTAATAGGCCTACCTTTTAGAAACAGGTTATAGTTTAGTAAAGTACTTAAGGTTTTTATAATCTATTAAGATAGTAAAAGGGGCTAAGTGTCCTTATAGTTCTACTAACTAGGCCTTAATATAGGTAATAACTACTAATAACTCTTTATTATATATTATATAGTTGTATTTAGCTAGGGTTAGTTTTATAGAGTAGTAGGTTACTAGTCGTAGGATTCTATCCTCCCTAACTTATAAAAGGTAGCCACCTAGGCCTATACTTAAGTAGTCTATCTTAATAATTATATCTAACTCTAGGTTCTAAAGGGCTAGATATAGAGCTATAAGGAATAGGTGTTTAAGTTCCTAAAAAGCCTCTTCCTTTACTATCCCCTATATAAAGGGGATCCCCTTCTAGGTTAATCTTATTAAAGGGGCTATTAGAGTTAAGAATTAAGGAATAAACTCTTAGTAGAAGTTTATAAACCCTAGGAAGCTATAGACGCTTAATACTCTTATAGGTGCTTCTTATTCTTAAATACCCTTAACCTTCTTAGGGTTAGGCGTTAGTAACTTCCCTATATTAATAATAAACCTAAGATATTTAACCGTTTTAGTTAAAAAGTCGTATTTCTTAAGGTCTAGAAAAAGTCTACCTTTCTAGAGCTAGGTAAGGATAACCTTTACCTTTACCTTATAATTAGCTAAGTCTTTTAAGCTATATATAAGGATATTATTAAAATAGGCTATAGTATAATTATTAAGACTATCCTTTAGGATATAGTTAATATATCTTTAGAATATTATAAAGGCGTCTAATAATCTAAAAGGGTAGACCTACTACTTAAATAGGCTAAACTAAGTATAGAATACTATATACTTTTCTAACTTAGGGTCTATTTAAAGCTAATAGAATACTAAATAGACGTCTAACTTAGTATACTATATTACCTAGGATAATATATATAGTGTTTCTTTAATTAATAGTAAAGGGTAGTAGTTATATTCTATAATTATATTTAGGGTATAATAATTAATATAGAAACACTAAGTGCTATTTAGTTTTTTAATTAATAGGATAGGTACTACTACTAGTAAGGAACTAGTATAAATCTAACCTATATCTATTAAGGCTATAAGTTATTACTATAGTTCTAATAACTAGTCCTTTAATATATAGTATAGTCGCCTATAGGGTAGTTCCTTAAGGGTACTATTAGGTTGCCTTTAGATTTTAATTATATAGTTAAAGTCTTATTAAAGTAGGGGAAGGTTAGATATATCTAATTCTTTAAATAGGGATATAAAGTCGTTATACTATATAAAGAGGGTTTACTCTCCTATTAGTATATATTTAAGTAGGGAGTTAATTTTATATAAACTAGTTATATTAACTATTATCTCCTCTTTAGTCTACTATTACCTGTACTTTAGGAGGGTATAGAATTAGCTTCTAGATAGGAGCCTTATAGGTTCTTCTTTCTATTATTAATTCGTCGTTAGGATCTACTAGTTAGGCTCTTAATAGGAATAGAGGTAGCTTTATACTAGATTAACTACTAGGTAATACTACTTTAGTTATAATAATCCTAAGATTACTAATTATACTAATAAAGGGATAATATATAATAAAACTAAAAACTTCTATCTATTAATATTAATCGTTATTTATATAGCCTTACTTATTATTAGTAGTAAACCCTTCCTAGCTACTAGCTATATACGCCTAGCTATTAGTAGTTAGAGTTATAGTAGTTAGAGAGTATTAACTAAGCTTTCCTAAATTACTCTATAGTATTTATACCCTATATTAACTAGGGTGTCTATAGGGGTAGATATATTAATAATACTTAAAATAAGAAATAGCTTAGAATTTATTTATACTACTAATTAAGTCTATATTTCTTTCTTCTAGTCCCTATTAGGGTATAATAGTACTACTTATCTATCTAGGGGGAGTCTTATCCCTAGACCTTATTGTTTTCTACTTTATCTTTACTTTAGTTGTTTATAATTATTACTACTTTAATCGTTATAGGTAGTTTAGTAGGTAAGAGTTAGTATTTTACTATCCTATATCCTTCCTATCTATAATATAGATACGTCCTTATATCTTATCGTTTCTAGATCTTAGACTAAAAGACCTAAGTGGCTTATTATATAACGCTAGGTTAATATAAAACTAATTATAAGGGTCTAGTATATACTATATTCACTTTAGTTATTTATATATCCCCTTTATAGTTAGTTCGTTAGGGTCTATTAGACTTTTTTATCTATAACTAGTAGGACTCTTTAATTTAGAAGGATTTAAGGTTAACTAAGATCGCTTATATATTTTAGACTACTATATTAAAGTTAGTCTAGGAGATATGTTATTTAATAAGAAGGTTCTATATTATATATAATAAGGTTAGTTATAGCTTATTAAGCTTTACTTTATTAGGCTAGGATAGTCCTTTAGCTATAGTAAGTTCTTACTTAAACTAAATATAATATTAAGAGAAGGACTCCTTCTTTTATTACTTTATTAAACCTAGCTATATTATTACTAGCTTTTAGTAATAGGGGTCGTTAAAGACTATCTTAAGGTATACTAGGAAGAGGAAGGGATTTAATTCTCTTTACTAGCTACCTACTTTAAAATATACTATAACTTTCTATTAGGCTAAAGGGCCTAGGTAGGACTAAATATATATAAATTAGGCCTATTAGGGGCTAATAAAAGCCGTATTAATTTCTAGTTTATATTCTATTACTTATTTCTATCCTATAAAGGTCTTAGTGTTACTATTAAATTTTTCGCCTTAGGGAAGTGGTTTTTATTATATTACTAACTTAAGGGAAGATTATTAACCGTTTAGGGTTTTTACTTATAGTTTTCCCTATATAGTATATATTTTAGTTTTAAGTTAGGTGTTTTATTCTAATAGGATTTATATTCTTACTACTATTTTATTATATTCTATTAAGGGTGCCTTTACTAAAGTGTTTATTTTTATTATAAAGAGTTTTAATTATTATAGGCTAGCCCTAGGCTACTATAAGTAGGTACTATAAAGGAAGTTTATTAAAACTCTTAGGGAGTAAAAAAGGGGGGTAGTACTATAGCGCTAGGAGGTTATTCTTATATAGCTAACGGGAGGTAGGTCTGTCTTACTCCTAGCGTCCCCCCTACTACATAGGTGTGTCTCTCTCTATACTATTATAGTGGTTTACCCTAATCGCTCCTACTATACTTTATATAATATATTATATAGTTATTATATAAGCTAGGCTAGAGCCTAACTCTATATAACAAACGGGTAGGGAGGCCTGTATAGGCGGCCCGTTGCACACAAAGGAAGCCAGACACAGGAGGGGCAGGAAGCCACTGTGTGGCTAATACGAAGATAAGACTAAGGGTCACGTGACTAGATTAGGAGGGATCGGACTAATCTAGGAGGACTCGTCGGACGGACTTAATCTAATCTAGGCTAATAGGTTAAGAGGGATCGGACTAATCTAGGAGGACTTATTAGACGGACTTAATCTAATCTAGGCTAATAGGTTAGGAGGGATCGGTATAATCTAGGAATACAGTAGAGGATAGGATAGGTATATAGGGAAAGGGATTTCTAGTAGATAGCTAGACTAGATCTCTACTAATTAATCTAAGCAATAATCTAAGCTATACTTAGACTATTAGGAGTAATCTCCTAACGTGACTTATACTACAATACTACTCACTAGTACTCTTATATATTTCGACCTAACTCTCTACCTAAGAAATAGACCTACTATAGATTAGGAATAAGCCACTATTATATTTTAATTAGTCCTATTTAGTAAGTTACCTTAAAACTATAAACAGCTAACCTTTATAATATCTACTACTAGTAGCGTAATAACTAACCTAGGCTAAGCTATAGCGTAGATAAGGTAGTAGATCGACGCCCTTACTGCTTAAATCTAGACTATATAAAACGCTAATACTAGAACCCTTACGCTTCTAAAATTTCTTAAACCTAACTCGTTTAATAGAACTAAAGGAGACGTTTAAAACTTCTTAACTTAGGCTAAAGCCTATCTTTATATTAATACTACTATTATTAATCCTACTATAAAGATACTTTATATTAGAAATCTTCTCACTAGTAAGGTAATAGAGTAGTAGGAGTTAACTCTTTAAGACTACCTTAATAACGAAGAACCTAAGGACGAAACTATATAAATCTTTTAATAGTATAAACGCTTTAAAGAACTACTCTAAACTACCTTTAGAGATCTAGACGAAATTCATACTACTACTTATAAACTTAAAGCCCTTAAGTAGACTAGGTCTACTTAGTACCTTATAAGGGAATTTAAGCGTATCTTAAACTACCTTATATAGGACGACGATAGTATAATAGAGCTACTCTATAACGCTCTATAAAAGGACGTAAAGGATAAGATTATAAAGGAGGATCGACTTAATACCTTTAATAAATTCACTAGTAAGATTATTAAGGTTAATAACCGACTCTATACTAGACGACTTAAACGTAGAGGATAGGGTACTAGAAAACAAAACAACCCACTACTACGCTATTAGCTAAACACTAGTAGGTGATACTAAGGGTCTACGGCCTATAGAACTTATTTAGGCCTAATAGAACTTAACGCTACTTATAAGGAAAAGGGTAAGACTTATTATAATTATAGAAAGCTAGGACACTTTACGAATAAGTGTAAGGCTCTAAAGAAGTCTTAGAAACCTATATAAGAACACTAGAAGCTAAACGTAGTAAACTAAGAAGACCTACTAACTCGTAATATTAGTATAGTTAATAATAAGGAATACGTCTTAGACGGCGACTAATTTATAGATCACGATAAAGTATCGTTAGACAAAGACTAGGATTTTAGAACCTAACTAGTACCTAACGAAGAAGAAGAGATATATACACACAACTATCTATACTTCTTAGTATACTATAACGATATATACTTAATCTATAAAACCGATAAAGAAGGATCTAGATAGTACCCTTACGAATCTAGGACCACCTGAATTAACTAATTAAAGCTTAAAGACGCCTTTATCGCTTTAAGCACTATAGACACTAAATAGAAGAAGGTCTTCCTTAAGACACCTTAGGATTATAGTAGTAAGAAGTATATCTTATAGAACTAGGCACGACCTATAAACTTTAAGTCTAAGGACATAGAGTTTATTATAGTTAAAGGTAAAGCAATTACTAACTTAGATATACTAGCTATATCTATCTAAGAGGACTAAGATAGGGAATATAAGGTAGTTAAAGATAAAAACCACCCTAAACATATTATATAACACCTATAACACTACTAACTTATATAGACTATATATACACACTATTACTATAAGGATCACCTTATAGATAAGATTAAGTACTAATAGTTTCCTACTCCTAATATTAAACCCTACTATACTAAGGAACTCTAAGGTTAGATAGAGTATAGAAGGGAGGACGACTATATTATGTTATAACGAAATAAAGAAACCTAAATTAAGGATAACACCTACACTATCTACGTTAAACCTATACGATAGGAATATAATAGAAACTATATAAGGGAGAATAATTCACTTAGTCTAAATCTAATTAACTTAGAAGGCAGACAACTTAACCGTCGCTATAGCTCTAAGACAAGTCTAATAAGTAGACTATATAATAAGTAAGAGGAAGGAAGTTTAGGAAATAATAGCCGTTGTTATAACTAAGACTAATACTTTAATAGAGATCTAATCGGTCTCTATATACTATAGACGTTAGTAGTACTAGTTATCTTATAGTTAATATCCTTATTAACGGAAATAAAACCTAGGTAATAATCGATAGTAGAGTATAAAGAAACTATATCTCGCTAAATCTTATTAATAAATTACGATTGCCCTAGAAAAGAAAGAACGAGCCCTACTGACTTATAAATATAGAAGGAGAAGTAGTTTAGTACGGCTAAGGAGTTATAGATTAAGAAACCGTATAACTTCCTATCTCTATATAAGGCTAGAAACATACTCTCTCTTTAGATATTATAGAGATCTTAAAACATAACGTTATATTAGGGATACCCTAGTTATAGGCGAGTAATCCTAGAGTTAACTAGAGAATAGGCTAACTTTAGTAGGATACACTAGGATGTAATTACGATATAAAGAGCAGCTAAAGAAAGGCACCTTTATTAAATCATAATAGGCCTTTAGGACTATATATAATCGCTAGAGAGCTAAAAGCTAAAACAATAGAGATTCCTAAGGAATACTTAAAGTATAGTAAGCTATTTAGCGGAGAGCTAGAAACAGGACTACTAGAGTATTCACACTAGGACTATAAGATTAAACTCTAGCCTAGTAAGGAACTAAGGTTCTATAAGATATATCCCTAGAACCCTATATAGGACTAAGCGCTTAAGGAGTATCTAGAGGAGATACTATAAAAGGGATACATACGACTATTAGAGTCCCTAGTAAGATACCTAATCCTATAGGTACTAAAGAAAAACAGAAAACTACAACTATATATCGACTATTAGTAACTAAACGAGATTATAATTAAGAACTAATACCTATTACCACTTATTACTAAAATACATAATAAGGTCTATAAAGCTATATAGTTTATAACACTTAACCTAAAAAGAGCCTATAACCTTATACAGATAAAGGAGGGCTAAGAGTAGATAATAGTATTTAGAACCACTAAAGGACACTATAAGTACCTAGTAATACCTTTTAGGCTAACTAACGCACTAGTAACGTTTTAAATAATAATCGATAATATCCTATAAAAATAGCTAGGAATCTTTATAGTTGTCTACCTTAATAATATCCTTATCTATTCGAACATACTAGAAGAATATAAGTAATATGTCTATAAGGTACTATAGACACTATAAGATAATAACCTCCTAGTAGAAGTAAAGAAATACTAGTTCTACTAGAAGACTATACACTTCCTAGGATATATACTTACATATAGAGAAGTACGAATAAACGACGATAAGATTAAAACTATTAAGGAATAGCTAATACTAATAACACTAAAAGATATAAGAGCGTTTACTGCCTTTATAAACTTCTATTATAAGTTCCTTAGGGGATATAGCGATATAGTACAACCTCTTACTAATCTAATAAAGAAAGAAATTAGCTTTAAGTAGGGAGAACGTAAAGCTAAGGCATTCTAAGACATTAAAGACTTAGTTATAAAAGAACCTATATTAAAAGCACCTAATTAGGATAAGCCTTATAAGCTTAAGACTAACGCCTTAGACTACGGCCTAGGTGGGCAGCTTAGATAGTAAGACAATAAAGGAAGGTTACACCTAGTTGTATTCTTCTTATAGAAACTCTATAGACCTAAGCTAAACTATAGGATCTATAATAAGGAGCTTATAGCGATTATTTAGTGTTTTAAAGAATAGAGACACTATCTCGTTAGAGTAAAGTATTAAGTTAAATTGTATACTAACTATAAGAATCTTATATCGTTCTTAACTATAAAAGATCTAAATAAACAGTAGATTAGATAGTATAAGACCCTTATAGACTATAACTTTAGGATTATATATCGAAAAGGATTAGAAAATAGGCGAGTAGACACGCTTAGCTATAGAGAAGATCTAAAGTTAGAAGAACAAATAGACAATACACCCTTATTATAAGCCACTAAGGATAGGAACCTTATATTAAGCACTAGAGAAATTAGTATAATATAGTAAGCTAAGCTAGATAAGACGTAGATACAGTGTATTATATTATACATAAAGAATAATAGCTACCTAGACAATTAGGAAATAAAACTATATATAACTAAGAGTAGGAATAACTACTTATTTAATAAACGTTAGTATATTCCTAGTACACTTTAAAAGTAGCTTATTAAGGAAATACATAAGCACCTATTATATAGACATTAGGGTATAGGGAAAACAATTAATAGATTAAGAAGATCGTACGACTTCCCTAGAAGTAGAAAGATTATACAGAAAGTTATTAAAAACTATAACATCTATAATAAAGCTAAGGCAGTATAGTACGCGCCTTATAGAGAACTATAACTAATACCACTACCTAAATAAGTATAGTAAACAATTATAATAGACTTTATTATTAAACTACTAAAGTTAAAAGAACCTATAACTAAAGTATACTATAATAGTATACTAGTTATAGTTAATAAACTTATAAAGTACGCCTACTATATTCCTTATATAGAATCGAGTAATATAAAAGATTTAGCGTATATCTTCTTTAAGATAATTATTATATAATATAGGTTACCTACTAAGTTAATAATAGATTAAGATAAACTCTTTATATTAAACTTCTAGAAATGCCTTATAGAAATTATAAAGGTTAAATAGAACCTTTTAACGGTATTCTATCTATAAATAGATAGATAAATAGAGATCTAGAACTAGATACTCGAATAGTATCTATAAAGCTATATAAACTACTAATAGAACGATTAGGTAGAGTAGTTACTACTTATATAATAGGCTACGAATAGCTTAGAAAACGAAAATACGAAAATGTCACCCTTTAGGGCGAACTATAGATTTAACCCTACGATTAAAACACATATAGTATAAAATATAAACGCGCTAATAGCTATAGCACATATAGTAACTATTATAGAAATATAAAAGTATCTATAAGTAGAATAGATATTTTTATAGAATTAGATAAAGTACTATATAGATAAAAAGAGATTACTAGCGTTAATCCTAGAGAGGGGAGATAAAGTTTACCTTATTTATAAAAACATTAAGACGAAACGACCTAGCGATAAACTCAACTAGAAGAAAATTAGACTATTCCTTATTAAATAGAAACTATTAGAAGTTAACTACGAACTATTATTACTAGAAGGGATAAGGATACATCCTATGTTTTATATATTATTACTAAAGAAAGTACTAAGTAATACAACACTCACTATAGACGTCACCCTTAAAGATATAAACGAGTATAAGGTTAAGAAAATACTTAAAACATAAGGAACCTAAAAGAATCGTTATTATCTTATTAAGTAGAAAGGATACCTAAACTCTAAGAACACATAGGAACTAGCTAAGAACCTTAGGAACTACTAGGACCTATTATAATAGTTCTATTAAAAGCAAATAAACACTTAGGCGGAACTAGAAGACCTAAGTTTATAAGAAACTCTAGGGATTAGTCGGCTATATAAGCTTTAAGTTTAGAACACTCCTACGCTTCTAACTTATTAAGACTCTCTACCCTATAAGCTACTATCTCTATAGCCTTTTAACGAAGAAACTTTTCCTAATAATAAATTCTCTAGAGACGAGCTATTATACGCTCTAAATCCTCCTTAGTAGACACACACTCCTTATCGAGATAGTCCTTCTTATAAAGAACTCACGTATAGGCGTCTAAAGATGTACCACCTAGGTTGTAATTAGAATAACCTTATAGTGTGTATTTACTATAATAGTCTTTCCCTTTAGCGATAATATACTTATAGTTGTTTTAGCGATAAGAATTATAGGATAGTATAATAAAGCTAAAAGCGGAAATAAAATCGATAAGACGTTCGCGATTAGCCTTTTAGTTTAAATAGGACTACTATTTAGAGATACGGTTAGAAGGCATCTTAGGGGAAAAAAGATATAGAGGAGAGAAGGGGGACCTATAAAAAATAGATTATAGAAAGCCTTAAGGATAAGACTTAAGGAGGAGGGGAATAATGTGATAAACGGGTAGAGAGGCCTATATAGGCGGCCTATTACACACGAAGGAAGCTAGACATAGGAGGGGTAGGAAGCCACTGTATGGCTAATACGAAGATAAGACTAAGGGTCACGTGACTAGATTAGAAGGGATTAGACTAATCTAGGAGGACTCGTTAGACGGACTTAATCTAATCTAGGCTAATAGGTTAGGAGGGATTAGACTGATCTAGGAGGACTCGTTAGACGGACTTAATCTAATCTAGGCTAATGGGTTAGGAGGGATCGGTATGATCTAGGAATATAGTAGAGGATAGGATAGGTATATAGGGAAGGGGATTTCTAGTAGATAGCTAGACTAGATCTCTACTAATTAATCTAAGCAATAATCTAAGCTATACTTAGACTGTTAGGAGTAATCTCCTAACGTGACTTACACTACGATACTACTCACTAGCACTCTTATGCATTTCGACCTAACTCTCTACCTAAGAAACAGACCTACTGTGGATTAGGAATAAGCCACTATTACACTCTATTATACTAATCTATTATTTATTTAGATCCTTTATAGTTATAAATAAGGTTAGGTTCTTATAATTAGAATAAACCTTAACCTTATAGTTTATACTTACTAAATAGTATTACTATTCTTTAAATACTTAAATAATAGCTATAAGTTCTTTATTATATATACTATAGTTAAGTTCTAGTCTATTAAGTTTCTTTAATAGGAATATAATAGAATAGAGTCTTCCTTTACTATCTTTCTATCTTAACTATCCTTTAATCGTATAGTTAGATATATTAGTCTTAACTTTAAAAGGTTTATTTAGATTAGCTATAAAAAGAACTAGTTCTTTTAGGATTTTATCTTTTAGGTCTTAGAATACCTTAGCTTTTACTTTTATCTACTTAAACTTATAATCCTTCTTTATAAGGTTAGTTAGAGGAATAGTGATTTCTTTAAATTTATAAATAAACTTATAATAGAAGTTAGTAAATCTAAGAAATCCTTAAACTTTCTTAATATTTATAAGTTCTAACTAATTTCTAATATCTTTAATTTTAGATAGACTTATTCTAATTTATCCTAATATAATTTTATATCCTAGGAATTTAACTTTCTATTAATAAAACTTACTCTTTATCTTTTTAACTAAGAGCTTATTATCTTATAATATTTATAGTACCTTATATATATACTTTTTATATTCTTCTAATATATTTAAGTAGATAAGAATATTATTTAAGTAGATAATAATAAACTTATTAATTTATACTTTTAGTATTATATTAATTATAGTTTAGAAGGTTATAGGTGTGTTTATAAGTCTAAAAGGTATTATTAGGTATTTAAAGTGCCCTTTTATAGTTTAAAAGGTGGTTTTCTATTTATAACTAGTCGTTATATAGATAAGGTTATAAGCCCCTTTTAGGTTAAGGGTAGTAAACTATTATACTTACCCTAGTTAATTATAGATCTTTATAATAAGTAGTAATAGGTATTAGTTTATAATTATAATCTTATTTATTTTCTAAAAGTTAATATATAGTTATAATTCTCTATTTTTCTTTAGTACCTATAGGATTAAGTATCCTACTAGGGACTTTAATAGTCGTATATATCCCTTTAGTAGTATTTCCTCTAAATACTTCCTAAGCGCTTTATCTTACTCTAGATTAGTAGGATAGACTTTATTAAACATTAGTTTCTTACTAGGCTAGAATTTAATCTTATAGTCCTAGTGTAAATATTCTAGTAGTCCTATTTCTAGCTTTTTACTAAATAGCTTACTATACTTTAAGTATTCCTTAGGAATCTCTATTATATTAGCCTATAACTCTCTAGTAATTATATATAGTCCTAGAGGTTAGTTATAATTTAATAAAGGTACCTTTCTTTAGCTACTCTTCTTATTATAATTATATCTTAGTATATCCTATTAAAGTTAACTAGTTCTCTAATTAACTTTAGGATTACTTACCTATAACTAGGGTATCCTTAATATAATGTTATATTTTAAGATCTCTATAATATCTAAAGAGAGAGTATAGTTCTTACTTTAGATAGAAATAGGAAGTTATATAGTTTCTTAATCTACTACTCTATAGCTATACTTAATAGCTTTTCCTTCTATATTTATAAGTTAATAAGGCTTATTTTTCTTTTTTTAAGGTAATTATAATTTATTAATAAGATTTAGTAAAATATAGTTTTTTTATACTCTACTATTAATTATTATTTAGATTCTTTTTTTTTAAATAAGGATTTTAACTATAAAGTATATAATACTATTAACGTTTATAGTACTTAAAGACCTATTAGATTTCTATTAATAAATTAGTCCTTCTAGTAGTAATAGCTATCTTTTCTTAATTTCTACTTATTAGGTTTTTACTTAAATAAGTGGTTATTCTATTAGCTTTAATTCTTACCTCTATTAGTATATTCCTTTTAATATTTATATTAGTAATAGTCTTCTAACTATTCTATTAGAGTAGAGTTATAGTTTAGTTACTTTCCCTTTATATTAATTAAGTTTAGGCTAAATAAGTTTCTCTCTATTATATAGTTTCTTTTTTCTTTATATTATAAGGTTATAGTTTAAATAGTATATAGGTTTTTATTCTTAATATAATAATAACTTTTTTTATTCTTTTATAGAACGATTTTTAAGGTGTTTCTCTTCTAGATTCTTTAGTGTTATAGATCTATTTTTAAGTATAGTCTATATCTAGTAAAGTATAGTTCCTTTAGAAACTATCTATATTTAAGCTTCTTCTAGAGGTGTTATTTATAACTATTATAGTAGTATAAGGCCTATAAGATTATAGTATATTCTTAGTATAATACGTTTATTATAGGATGTTTTCTTATATAATAGGTTTTTTTTACTACTAGTTAGTAGACTAGATTAAAGAGTACTATTAGGTCTAATACGTTAGTACCTTAGAGGGTAACTATAATAGGTTTTAGATCTCCTCTTCTATTCATTAGTATACTTTAAAGTGTACTACTAGATTCTTCTAGTGTCTTATAGAAGATTCTCTTCTATTCTATATTAAGGACACTTAGAGTAATAAAAACATCTTTTAACTCTAGCTAGTTAGTTTAAGTAGTCTTTAGTTTATAAAGGTACTACCCTAATCCTTCTTTAATAGATTTATAAACTAAATATATATCTTTATAATATACTAAGAAGTATAGATAGTCGTATATCTTATTATTCTAGTGTCCTTTAGGAGTAGTAAGGACACACTTAGTATCCTTTTATACGTTTAACTCTAGGGTTAATATATAAACTAGTAGTTAGGTTCTATATTCCTAATCTTCTTTAGGTAATAGTTATATACTAAAATTCTAGTCTTTATTTAATATTATTTTATTATATTCTATAAAGTAGTTACTATCTAAGAAGTATTCTTTACTATTAGTTATACTAATATTATATATTAGTATATTCTTATAATTTACTATACTAAGCTTTTTTCTTTTTTTAACTAGCTTTTATAGTTTCTTTAGGGCTCTATACTTATTTATAAAATACCCTTTCTTACTATAGTTATAGTAAGTCTTATTTTTCTCTTTATTAATAGTATTAAGTTCTATTAGTCCTATATAGTGTCTATAGGCGGTAAAGGTCTTTTATAGTTTACTAATATTTAGTTTATTAAACTTTCTATATAGTCTATAACTAAGTCCTTTCCTTTATTCTTAATGTTTTTTATATAAGTGATTATCTACCTTAATAACTAGCTCTATAAAGTCGTTAAATTACTAAGGCTATAGTTCTTTATAAATATTGTCTTTTAGCTCTTCTTTTAATCCTTAGTAATAAATTTCTATTTTAGGCTTATTATTCTAATTAAGTTTAAATATAATCCTTTTAAATTCCCTAGTATAATAAGCTATAGATCTAGTCTACTTAAGCTAAAAGAGCTATTATATAGCCTCCCTATACTTATCTAGGTTTCTAAAGGCGTTAAGGAGTTACTTTTTAAAGTTATTATAGTCTTTAAATACTTAGATTATTTTAGTGTTTTATTTAGTATTATCTTCTTCTTTTAAGTAGTTATATAGTATAGGCTCTTACTATTCTATTACTTTTTTAATTAAAAGGTTACTAATATATAAGATCTAGGCTTTAAGTGTCTTAAGTACTTTATTATTAATATAAAGGTAGGCTCTTACCTATATAAAGAAACCCTTTATATCTTCTTTTATTCTATTATAAAGTACTAGTTTTAGGAACTTAGGTATATTACTTTATCCTAATCTCTTATTACTTTTCTTTTCTAATCTAGACTTAAGCTTTTCTCTTATATCCTTAAGGTCGTTAATCTCCTTCTAGTACTATATTATAGCCTTTTAGAGCTTCTTATTAGTCTTCTTAAGTTTTTTAATTCTTACTATAAGTCTCTAAATATTATTAGTAGTGTCTTTATTAGTCCTTTAGATAGGCGTACTAGTAGGTCTACTTATAGTAGATATCTTAGTAAGCTATTTAAGGTTTTAAGGTAACTTATTAAATAGGACTAATTAAAATATAATAGTGGCTTATCTTTAAGGTATAGTAGAATCTATTTCTTAGATAGTAAGTTAGGTTAAATATATAAGAGTATAATAAGTAGTATTATAAGTTATATTAAGAGGTTACTTCTAATAGTAGAACTATTACTTAGATTAATTAGTAGAGATCTAGTCTAGCTATCTACTAGAAATTCCCTTCCTTATATATCTATCCTATCCTCTACTATATTCCTAGATTATACCGATCCTACCTAATCTATTAGCCTAGATTAGATTAAGTCCGTCTAACGAGTCCTCCTAGATTAGTCCGATCCCTCCTAATCTAGTCACGTGACCCTCGGTCTACACTAGCCACACAGTGGCTTCCTGCCCCTCCTGTGTCTAGCTTCCTTCGTGTGCAACGGGCCGCCTATATAGGTCTCCCTACCCGTTTATCACACCTATACCTAAGTAGTCTATCTTAATAATTATATCTAACTTTAGGTTCTAAAGGGCTAGATATAGAGCTATAAGGAATAGGCGTTTAAGTTCTTAAAAAGCCTCTTCCTCTACTATACCTTATATAAAAAGGATCCCTTTCTAGGTTAACCTTATTAAAGGGGCTACTAGAGTTAAGAATTAGGGAATAAACTCCTAGTAGAAGTTTATAAACCCTAGGAAGCTATAAACGCTTAATACTTTTATAAATACTTCCTATTCTTAAATAGCCTTAACCTTCTTAAGGTTAGGTATTAGTAACTTCTCTATATTAATAATAAACCTAAGATATTTAACTATTTTAGTTAAAAAGTTATATTTCTTAAGATCTAGAAAAAGTCTACCTTTCTAGAGCTAGGTAAAGATAACCTTTACCTTTACTTTATAATTAACTAGGTCTTTTAAGCTATATATAAGGATATTATTAAAGTAGACTATAGTATAATTATTAAGGCTATCCTTTAAAATATAGTTAATATATCTTTAGAATATTATAAAAGCGTTTAATAATTTAAAAGGGTAGATCTATTACTTAAATAGACTAAACTAAATATAGAATACTATATACTTTTCTAACTTAAAGTCTATTTAAAGCTAATAAAATACTAAATAGATATCTAGCTTAGTATACTATATTACTTAAGATAATATATATAGTGTTTTTTTAATTAATAGTAAAGGGTAGTAGTTATATTCTATAATTACATTTAGGGTATAATAATTAATATAAAAACACTAAGTACTATTTAGTTTCTTAATTAATAAGATAGGTACTACTATTAGTAAAGAACTAGTATAAATCTAGCCTATATCTATTAGGGCTATAAGTTATTACTATAGTTCTAATAGCTAGTCCCTTAATATATAGTATAGTCGTCTATAGGGTAGTTCCTTAGGGGTACTATTAGGTTGTCTTTAGATTTTAATTATATAGTTAAAGTCTTATTAAAGTAAAGAAAGGTTAGATATATCTAATTCTTTAAATAGGGATATAAAGTTATTATACTATATAGAGAAGGTCTACTCTCTTACTAGTACGTATTTAAGTAAAGAGTTAATTTTATATAAACTAGTTATATTAACTATTATCTCTTCTCTAGTCTACTATCGTCTTTACTTTAAGAGGGTATAGAATTAGCTTCTAGATAGGAGCCTTATAGGTTCTTCTTTTTATTACTAATTAGTTATTAAAATCTACTAATTAGGTTCTTAATAAGGGTAGAGGTAGTTTTATACTAGGTTAACTATTAGGTAGTACTACTTTAACTATAGTAATCTTAGGATTATTAATTATACTAATAAAAGGATAATATATAATAAAACTAAGAACTTCTATCTATTAATATTAATTATTATCTATATAGTCTTACTTATTATTAGTAGTAAACCCTTCTTAACTATTAACTATATATACCTAACTATTAGTAGTTAAAGTTATAGTAGTTAAAGAGTATTAGTTAAGCTTTCTTAAATTACTCTATAGTATTTATACCCTATATTAACTAAAGTATCTATAAGGGTAGATATATTAATAATACTTAGAATAAGAAATAGCTTAGAATTTATCTATACTATTAACTAAGTCTATATTTCTTTCTTCTAGCCTTTATTAGAGTATAATAGTACTACTTATTTATTTAAAAGGAGTCTTATCTTTAGACTTTATTATTTTCTACTTTATCTTTACTCTTATTATTTATAATTATTACTACTTTAGTCGTTATAGGTAGTTTAGTAGGTAAGAGTTAGTATTTTACTATCCTATATCCCTTTTATCTATAGTATAAATACATCTTTATATCTTATTATTTCTAAATCTTAGATTAGAAGACCTAAGTGGCTTATTATATAACACTAGGTTAATACTAAACTAATTATAAAGGTCTAGTATATACTATATTTACTCTAGTTATCTATATATCCCTTTTATAGTTAGTTTATTAAGGTCTATTAGACTTCTTTATTTATAACTAGTAAGACTCTTTAATCTAGAAGGATTTAAGGTTAACTAAGATTACCTATATATTTTAGACTATTATATTAAAGTTAGTCTAAAAGATATATTATTTAATAAGAAGGTTCTATATTCTATATAATAGGGTTAGTTATAGTTTATTAAGCTTTACTTTATTAAACTAGAATAGTCCTTTAATTATAATAAGTTCTTATTTAAACTAAATATAATATTAAAAGAAAGACTCTTTTTCTTATTACTTTATTAAACCTATATTATAGGCTAGCCCTAGGCTACTATAAGTAGGTACTATAAAGGATGTTTATTAAAAACTCTTAGGGAGTAGAAAGGGGATAAGGCTAGAAGGTTAGTCTAATATAGCTAAAATAAGGTAGCTCCGCTTTACTCTTATAATAGTATATATAACTAGTTATATAGGTATCACCTAAGTTAGGCTAGAGCCTAACTCTATTATATAGCCCTCCCACTAGCCCCTACTATTAGTAAAGTGCCACTAATAAGCCGTATCTACCCTATCGCTATACCCCTCTCTTATCGCTAAGACGATTCTACGGTTTAGTATCGTATATCTAGTAGTACTTTATTAACTTATTGTTTAGTAGTCGTCTATAAGCGCCTATTTCGCGATTTTACCTTATAGTGTCGTCCTTAGCTAAGAAATAATAAGAGTAGCTAGGAAGATAGGTCGCTTCTATTAACTATTACCTTTTTACGTATAAGTCTCTTATTATAGGTAGCTATTTAGGTTTATATAGTTAGGTATTAGGGCCTATATTAAGAGGGGTTATAAAAGTAAACGACTATTTACTTTAGCCTAGCTACTTTTAATATAAATACGATTTACTACTATTATTCCCCTAATTCTTTTATTTCTTAACTACCCCTTTCTTCCTTTTTAAATTCTCCCCTTTTTATTATCTTATTCTCTATAAATTCTACTAGCTTTTAAGTTCTCTTTATTCATTTCTAATAAACTTTTATTAATTTAATATTCTATCTTTATAAAATATTAGCTACTACTATACCCCTACCCCCTCCTCCCCTAGACGGCGCTAGATAGGCTAGGCTAGAAGGCTATTAGCGTCTATATTAAGTCGTAGGTAGTATCCTTATAGAGGGTAACTCTAATAAAGAGGCGCTTATTATATTCTAGTAGGAGAGATTCCTATATAAGTAGTACCTAACTAGTATAGTGTTCTATCTAAAGTTAGAGTATTAGCCTACTATAATAGTAATATATAAAAGATATTATATATAGAAAAAGAGCTATAACTTATATAACTAATTATTTATTATAAGCCTAATACTATATTACCTCTTTAAGCGTGTATAGTTGCTTATTTTATAGGATATAACTATTAAAATCCCTACCGTTAGCTAACCTAGTAAGAAGGGGTTAAAGTAAAGAGTCCCTACGCCTACTATAACGGTCGTTATAGGGGACCTATTTAACACTATCGCCTAGCTAGAGGCTAACCTACCCTACCCTTAAGTCGCTTCTACTACTACGACCCTCTCTACCCCCTCTAATAATAATAACGTATCTACTCTTAGTTAGTATATCGTCCTTTTAACTAGTAGTAGATATAAGGCTAGCCTAGACGTCGCTTAGGCTATAACGACTATAAATAATAATATAGTAGTAATTAGCTATAGTCTTAAGACTATATAGGCGATAATAATATAGAGCCTATAGTAAACTATAGCCGTATAGGCCTAGACTATAGCTCTTATCTAAGGTCTAGTTAGTACCTTAACGTCCCCTATTAGTACTATTAAGTAGCCTAGTTCGGGTTCTTACTATTACTACTCTTACTCTCTATAGTACTATAATAATAACCACTAGGAGTTTCGTTAGTCCTAGTACTATAAGCGCTCTTATCGCTCCTACTCTTACTCCTACTCCTACTCGCGTTATTACTACTTATACTCTCCTTACTATAACCCCTATCTATACTCCCCTATACGTTATGTGTGCTTTAAGGAGTCTTATAATCTCTTTATATCGGTTAGGACTATACGCCTATACGTTACTATAACGACCTTAACCCCTATTATTAAGGTCGCTAGCTTAACGCCTAACTAGCCCTCCTTATAGCTCTAATCGTAGGATAACACCCCCTCTAGGACCCTCTCTTATAGCTGTACCTTCTTTAACACTATTTTTAGTTCGTCTTAGGGCGGTAGTGTCTCTAGGGCCCTTAATACTTTAAGCGGTATTAATCTAGTTAGTAATAGGGAGTCTAGTAATAATAATAAGCTTTAAGGAAGTTCTACTATATTTTTTTTTTTTTTTTTTATATTTCTTTTATCCTTATTTTTATTTTATTTTAGTTTTTTTTTTTTTTATATAGCTAATATAAGTACTATAAGAATTTACTATATTCTAGCCGTTAGTCGGCTTAGTTCTAATATAATTATTTTCTATTATTTTCTTTTTTTTTTATTAATAAGTATAATACCTTAGTTTTAAGTATAGGCTATATATACTATAGGTCTAAGGTATAGTACCTATAACGCTATAAGCCTATTAAAGAGTGCTAATTAATTAAATCTTATATATCTTAATATATTAATTCTATAACTATCTATACTTATATTATAGTATTATTATATTACTTATATCGCTTAAGTTTTACTACTACTAGGCTGTTATAGAATTAAGGGTTACCCTATTAGGAAGCGAACTATACTAGCGCTTCTATACCTATTAGTAATTAGAGTGGTTTTTATATTAGCTTACTATAGCCTTACTATTTAGTAAGGGCCTTATACGATTTTCCCTAACTACACCTATTTTATATCTATAGTATATCCTCTATCTTATATTATAGGTATAGCCTTAACCTATCGCCTTTATCTATAAGGACTAGTTCTAGTATCTAGTTCGTTATAGTTTAAGAGGGAAAAAGGTCTCTAGCTATACGTTTAATAAGGTTAATATAGAATATCTTATATATATTCCCTAGAATATTATAACAAACGGGCAGGGAGGCCTGCATAGGCGGCCCGTTACACACGAAGGAAGCCAGACACAGGAGGGGCGGGAAGCCACTGTGTGGCTAATACGAAGATAAGACCAAGGGTCACGTGACTAGATTAGGAGGGATTAGACTAATCTAGGAGGACTCGTCGGACGGACTTAATCTAATCTAGGCTAATAGGTTAGGAGGGATTAGTATAATCTAGGAATACAGTAGAGGATAGGATGGGTATATAGGGAAGGGGATTTCTAGTAGATAGCTAGACTAGATCTCTACTAATCAATCTAAGCAACATTCTAAGCATTAGTTTATTAGGAGTAATCTCCTAACGTGACTTATATACTACAATACTACTTACTAGCACTCTTATGCATTTCGACCTAACTCTCTACCTAAGAAATAGACCTACTATAGATTAGGAATAAGCCACTATTATATTTTAATTAGTCCTATTTAGTAAGTTACCTTAAAACTATAAGCAGCTAACCTTTATAATGTCTACTACTAGTAGCGTAACAACTAACCTAGGCTAAGCTATAGCGTAGATAAGGCAGTAGATCGACACCCTTACTGCTTAAATCTAGACTATATAGAACACTAACACTAGAACCCTTACGCTTCTAAAGTTTCCTAAACCTAACTCGTTTAATAGAACTAAAGGAGACGTTTAAAACTTCTTAACTTAGGCTAAAGCCTATCTTCGTATTAATACTACTATTGTTAATCCTACCGCGAAGATACTTTACATTAGGAATCTTCTTACTAGTAAGGTAATAGAGTAGTAAGAGCTAACTCTTTAAGACTACCTTAACAACGAAGAACCTAAGGACGAAACTATACGAATCTTTTAGCGGTATAAACGCTTTAAAGAACTACTCTAAACTACCTTTAGAGATCTAGACGAAATTCGCACTACTACTCGTAAACTTAAAGCCCTTAAGTAGACTAGATCTACTTAGCACCTTATAAGGGAATTTAAGCGCATCTCGAACCACCTTATATAGGACGACGATAGTATAATAGAGCTACTCTATAACGCTCTACGAGAAGACGTGAAGGATAAGATCGTAAAGGAGGATCGACTCGACACCTTTAACGAATTCGCTAGTAAGATTATTAAGGTTAATAATCGACTCTATACTAGGCGACTTAAACGTAGAGGACGGGGTACTAGAAAATAAAACAACCCGCTACTATGTTATTAGCCGAACACTAGTAGGCGATATAGAGGGTCTACGGCCTATAGAACTTATTTAGGCCCGATAGAACTCAACGCTACTTATAAGGAAAAGGGTAAGACTTATTATAATTACGGAAAGCTAGGACACTTTATGAATAAGTGTAAGGCTCTAAAGAAGTCTTAGAAACCCGTATAAGAACACTAAAAGCTAAACGTAGTAAACTAAGAAGACCTACTAACTTACAACATTAGTATAGTTAATAGTAAGGAATACGTCTTAGACGGCGACCGATTTATAGATCACGATAAAGCCTTATTAGACGAAGACTAGGATTTTAGAACCTAACTAGTACCTAATAAAGAAGAAGAGACATATACACACAACTATCTACACTTCTTAGTATATCGAGACAATACATACTTAATCTATAAAACTAATAAAAAAGAATCTAGATAGTATCCTTACGAATCTAGAACCACCCGAATTAACTAATTAAAGTTTAAAGACGCGTTTATCACTTTAAGCACTATAGACACTAAATAGAAGAAGGTCTTCCTTAAGACACCTTAGGACTATAGTAGTAAGAAGTATATCTTATAGAACTAAGTACGACCTACGAACTTTAAGTCTAAGGACATAGAGTTTATTATAGTTAAAGGTAAAGTAATCACCGACTTAGATATACTAGCCACATCTATTTAAGAGGACTAAGATAGGGAATATAAGGTAGCTAAAGACGAAAACTACCCTAAACACATTATACAACACCTATAACACTACCGACTTACATAGACCATGTGTGCGTACTATCACTATAAGGATCACCTTATAGATAAGATTAAGTACTAATGGTTTCCTACTCCCGACATTAAACCCTACTATACTAAGGAACTCTAAGGTTAGATAGAGTATAGAAGGGAGGACGACTATATTGTGTTATAATAAAACGAAGAAACCCGAATTAAGGATAACACCTACACTATCTACGTTAGACCTACACGATAGGAACATAATAGAAACTATATAAGGGAGAATAATTCACTTAGTCTAAATCTAATCAACTCGGAAGGCAGACAACTCAACCGTCGCTATAGCTCTAAGATAAGTCTAATAAGTAGACTATATAACAACACATAAGAGGAAGGAAGTTTAGGAAACAATAGCCGTCGTTATAACTAAGACTAATACTTTAATAGAGATCTAATTAGTCTCTATATACTATAGACGTTAGTAGTACTAGTCATCTTATAGTTAATATCCTTATTAACGGAAATAAAACCTAGGCAATAATTAATAGTAGAGCATAAGGAAATTACATCTCGCTAAAACTCGTTAATAAGTTACGATTGCCCTAGAAAAGAAAGAATAAGCCCTACTAACTTACGAACGTAGAAGGAGAAGCTATTAAGTACGGCTATAAAGTAGTGGATTAAGAAACCACGCAACTTCTTATTTCCATCTAAGGCATAAAACACACTATCTCTTTAGATATTATAGAGATCTTAAAACATAACGCTATATTAGGGATACCCTAGTTATAGGCGAGTAATCCTAGAGTCAACTAGAGAATAGGCCAACTTTAGTAGGATACACTAGGATGCGATTACGACATAAAGAGCGGCTAAAGAAAGGCACCTTTATTAAATCACGATAGGCCTCTAGGACTATATGTGATCGCTAGAGAGCTAAAAGCTAAGATAATAGAGATTCCTAAGGAATACTTAAAGTATAGTAAGCTGTTTAGTAGAGAGCTAGAGACAGGACTACTAGAGTATTCACACTAGGACTACGAGATTAAACTCTAGCCTAGTAAAGAACTAAGGTTCTATAAGATATATCCCTAGAACCCTATACAGGACTAAGCGCTTAAGGAGTATCTAGAGGAAATGTTACGAAAGGGATATATACGACTATTAGAGTCTCTAGTAGGATACCTAATCCTATAGGTACTAAAGAAAAACGGAAAACTACGACTATATATTAACTATTAGCAACTAAACGAGATCACAATTAAGAACTAATACCTATTACCACTTATTACTAAAATACGCGATAAGGTCTATAAAGCTATATAGTTTACAACACTCGACCTAAAAGGAGCCTATAACCTTATATAGATAAAGGAGGGCTAAGAGTAGATAATAGCATTTAGAACCACTAGAGGACACTATAAGTATCTAGTAATGCCTTTTAGGCTAACTAACGCACTAGTAACGTTTTAAACAATAATCGATAATATCCTATAGAAATAGCTAGGAATCTTTATAGTTATCTACCTTAACGATATCCTTATCTATTTAAACACACTAAAGGAACACAAGCAACACGTCCATAAGGTACTATAAACGCTATAAGACAATAACCTCCTAGTAGAGGCAAAGAAATACTAGTTCCACTAGAAGACTGTTCACTTCCTAGGATATGTACTTACATATAGGGAAGTACGAATAAGCGACGATAAGATTAAAACTATTAAGGAATGGCTAATACTAATAACACTAAAAGATATAAGAGCGTTTACTACCTTTATAAACTTCTATCGTAAGTTCCTTAGAGGATACAGTAATATAGTACGACCTCTCACTAATCTAATAAAGAAAGAAATTAGCTTTAAGTAGGGAGAATATAAAGCTAAGGTATTCTAAGACATTAAGGACTCGGTTATAAAAGAACCTATATTAAAAGCACCTAATTAGGATAAGCCTTACGAGCTTAAGACTAACGCCTTAGACTACGGCCTAGACGGGCAGCTTAGACAATAAGACAATAAAGGAAGGTTACACCTAGTTGCATTCTTCTTATAGAAACTCTATAGACCTAAGCTAAACTATAGGATCTATAATAAGGAGCTTATAGCGATCATTTAGTGTTTTAAAGAATAGAGACACTATCTCGTTAGAGTAAAGCATTAAGTTAAGGTATATACCGACTATAAGAATCTTATATCGTTCTTAACTATAAAAGATCTAAACAAACAGTAGATTAGATAGTATAAGACCCTTACGGACTACGACTTTAAGATTATATATCGAAAAGGATTAGAAAATAGGCGAATAGACGCGCTTAGCCGTAGAGAAGATCTAAAGTTAGAAAAACAAGTGGACAACACACCCTTATTACAAGCCACTAAGGATAGGAACCTTATATTAGGCACTAGAGAAATCAGTATAATATAGTAAGCTAAGCTAGATAAGACGTAGATACAACGTATTACATTACACATAAAGAATAATAGCTACCTAAACAATTAGAAAACGAAACTATATATAACTAAGAGTAGGAATAACTACTTATTTAATAAACGTTAGTATATTCCTAGTACACTTTAGAAGCAGCTTATTAAGGAAATATATAAGCACCTATTATATAGACATTAGGGTGTAGGGAAAACGATTAATAGATTAAGAAGATCGTACAACTTCCCTAGAAGTAGAAAGATCGTATAGGAAGTTATTAAAAACTACGACATCTATAACAAAGCTAAGGCAGTATAGTACATGCCTTATAGAGAACTACAACTAATACCACCACCTAAACGAGTGTAGTAAATAATTATAATAGACTTTATTATTAAACTACTAAAGTCAAAGGAACCTATAACTAAAGCATACTATAATAGTATACTAGTTATAGTCGATAAACTTACAAAGTACGCCTACTACATTCCTTACATAGAATTAAACAACATAAGAGATTTAGTGTATGTCTTCTTTAAGACAATTATTGTACAATATAGGTTACCTACTAAGTTAATAACGGATCGAGATAAACTCTTTATATTAAACTTCTAGAAATGCTTTATAGAAATTATAAAGGTTAAATAGAACCTTTTAACGGCATTCTATCTATAGATAGATAGACAAATAGAGATCTAGAACTAGATACTTAAATAGTATCTACGAAGCTATATAAACTACTAATAGAACGATTAGGTAGAGTGGTTACTACTCGTATAATAGGCTACGAATAGCTTAGAAAACGAAAATACGAAAATATCACCCTTTAGGGTGAACTACGGATTTAACCTTATAATTAAAACACATACAGTATAAAATATAAACGCGCTAGTAGCTATAGCACACATAGTAACTATTATAGAAATATAAAAGCATCTATAAGCAGAATAGATATTTTTATAGAATCGGATAAAGCACTATACGGATAAAAAGAGATTACTAGCGCTAATCCTAGAGAAGGGAGATAAAGTTTACCTTATCCGTAAAAACATTAAGACGAAACGACCTAGCGATAAACTCGACTAGAAGAAAATCGGACTATTCCTTATTAAATAGAAACTATTAGAAGTTAACTATAAACTATTATTACTAAAAGGGATAAGGATACATCCTATGTTTTATATGTTATTACTAGAGAAAGCACTAAGTAATACAACACTTACTATAAACGTCACCCTTAAAGACACGAACGAGTATAAGGTCGAGAAAATACTTAAAACATAAGGAACCTAAAAGAATCGTTATTATCTTATTAAGTAGAAAGGATACCTAAACTCTAAGAACATATAGGAACTAGCTAAAAACCTTAGGAACTACTAGGACCTATTATAATAGTTCTATTAAAAGCAAATAAACACTTAGGTAGAACTAGAAGACCTAAGTTTATAAGAAACTCTAGGGATTAGTCGGCTATATAAGCTTTAAGTTTAGAACGCTCCTACGCTTCTAACTCGTTAAGACTCTCCACCCTATAAGCTACTATCTCTATAGCCTTTTAACGAAGAAACTTTTCCTAACGACGAATTCTCTAAAGACGAGCCATTACGCGCTCTAAATCCTCTTTAGTAGACACGCGCTCTTTATTAAGACGGTCCTTCTTATAAAGAACTCGCGTATAGGCGTCTAAAGATATACCACCTAGGTTGTAATTAGAATAACCTTATAGTGTATATTTACTATAATAGTCTTTCCCTTTAGCGATAATACACTCGCGGTTGTTTTAGCGATAAGAATTATAGGATAGTATAACGAAGCGAAAAAGCGGAAATAAAATCAGTAAGACGTTTATAATTAGCCTTTTAGTTCGAATAGGACCGCTATTTAGAGATACGGTTAGAAGGCATCTTAGGGGAAAAAGGATACAGAGGAGAGAAGGGGGACCTACGAAAAACAGATTACAGAAAGCCTTAAGGATAAGACTTAAGGAGGAGGGGAATAATGTAATAAACGGGTAGGGAGGCCTATATAGGCGGCCCGTTACACATAAAGGAAGCTAGATATAGGAGGGGCGGGAAGCCACTATATAGCTAATACGAAGATAAGACTAAGGGTCACGTGACTAGATTAGGAGGGATCGGACTAATCTAGGAGGACTCGTCGGACGGACTTAATCTAATCTAGGCTAATAGGTTAGGAGGGATCGGTATAATCTAGGAATACAGTAGAGGATAGGATGGGTATATAGGGAAGGGGATTTCTAGTAGATAGCTAGACTAGATCTCTACTAATCAATCTAAGCAACATTCTAAGCATTAGTTTGTTAGGAGTAATCTCCTAACGTGACTTATACGCTACGACACTACTCACTAGCACTCTTATGCATTTCGACCTAACTCTCTACCTAAGAAACAGACCTACTATAGATTAGGAATAAGCCACTGTTATAAATATCTAATATTACTATAAGTAGAGATAGTATAGCTACTACTATATACTAGTAGTAGACCTAGTCGAGTTTCTTTAATAGCCGTAATATAGTAATATTATATAAAAAGAGCTATACTCTATCCCTAACCTAATAGTACTCTACTAGCTAGTAGGACTTATCTACTATATCCTTCTACTATTATTAGGTGTATATAATACTCGCCTATACGAGCTTAATGCCTACCTATATTTATATAAGGAAGGTATAGGTATAGGCGGTTAGGGAATTCCTATATAGAGGGGGTATAGCTTTTAACTAGTATTAGATAGGTACTATATAGAATCTATAGAGGAGGAAATTAGGGCTATACCCTATAGTAGAGGAGTTTTAATTATTAAAGGCTAGTTATATATATAGGAGTTAGTTAGGCTAGTTAAACTATAAATAAGAGACTAGGACGTATAGTACCGCCTAGACTTCTTAGTTAGCCCGTTCTATACTACTATCACTTTAAGGGTAGAAGGCCATTAAGAGGGCCTAGGTTATACCTATTAGGGTATATAGTGTTCTCTAGAACTACCCGACCTAGTCTAAACCTTAATTACTAATAAGGACCTATAGGAAGCTATATAGGCGCTACTAGTATAATAGGAAGCGTTTAGTATATACCTTAGCCGTTATTAATGTTATTACCTCTAAGTGTACGAACTTTAATAGATAGTCTATAATAACTATAAGGTAGTATAGCTATAACTTATCCTATATAGGTAGGTTAGTTATAAAATCTACTAAGATTTATTACTAGTATTAGTCTAGGGGAGGAATTAGGTTTAATAACCCCTAGTGTAGCTATTATAACGTATATACACTATAACACTTATAGTTCTATATATAGCGCGTAACGTCCTAGGATATACCTAGCTAATAGTAGTCCTAGACTAGGATCGTAAAGGTAGTGTTTCGCCCTAAGTGGTTAATAGCCTTTAACGTATATATTAGCTCTATTAGCCGTATAGTAAGAGGCTCTTAAGACAGTACCTATAAATAGCTATAGAACTATAAGTTAAACGATAGTAAGATAGAGTAGTCTACTATTTAAGATTTTATAACGGCTTATATAGAGAACTATTACGCACTTATCTATACGTCGTATATCTTAGTAGTATATATTAGGTCCTCCTTAATCACACACACCTAGAGGGTTAATAACTCTAGGTCTATAAAAGGGCTCTATTAGGCCGAACCCTTATCGTCGCCTTCTAGGGCCTATATTATAGTTAGGATAAGTATAGCCTATACTTGTTTTAGGCCTAGATCGCTATACGATTCTAGGCGGCTTAGTACGTCTAGCCGTACTACTAGGGGGCTAGGTTAGTAATAGAGGTAATAATTAAACTATAAGAGAAACTCTACCTAATAGGCCTACCTTTTAAAAAGCGGTTATAGCTTAGTAAAGTACTTAAGGTTTTTATAATCCGTTAAGATTATAAAGGGGGTTAAGTATCCTTATAGCTCTACTGACTAGGCTTTAATATAGGTAATAACTACTAATAACTCTTTATTATATATTATATAGTTATATTCGGCTAGGGTTAGTTTTATAGAGTAGTAGGCCACTAGTTGTAGGATTCTATCCTCCCTAACTTATAAAAGGTAGCCACCTAGGCCTATACTTAAGTAGTCTATCTTAATAATTATATCTAACTCTAGGTTCTAAAGGGCTAGATATAGAGCTATAAAGAATAAGTGTTTAAGCTCCTAAAAAGCCTCTTCCTCTACTATACCCTATATAAAGGGGACCCCCTTCTAAGTTAACCTTATTAAAAGGGCCGTCTAAGTTAAGAATTAAGGGATAAACTCCTAGTAGAAGTTTATAAACCCTAGGAAGCTATAGACGCCTAATACTTTCTTTAGTACTTCCTATTCCTAAATAGCCTTAACCTTCTTAGGGTTAGGCGTTAGTAACTTTCCTATATTAATAATAAACCTAAGGTATTTAACCGTTTTAGTTAAAAAGTCGTATTTCTTAAGATCTAGAAAAAGTCTACCTTTCTAGAGCTAGGTAAGGATAACCTTTACCTTTACCTTATAATTAGCTAAGTCCCTTAAGCTATATATAAGGATATTATCTAGGTAGGCTATAGTATAATCGTTAAGGCTATCCCCTAGGATATAGTTAATATATCTCTAGAATATTATAAGGACGCCTAATAATCTAAAGGGGTAGACCTACTACTTAAATAGGCTAAACTAAGTATAGAACACTATATACTTCTCTAACTTAGGGTCTATCTAAAGCTAGTAGAATACTAAATAGACGTCTAGCTTAGTGTACTATATTGCCTAAGATAATACGTATAGTATCTCTTTAATTAATAGTAGGGGGTAGTAGTTGTATTTTATAATTACGTTTAGGATATAATAATTAATATAGAAACACTAAGCGCTACTTAGTTTCTTAATTAATAGGATAGGCGCTACTACTAGTAAGGAACTAGTATAGATCTAGCCTATATCTATTAGGGCTATAAGTTATTACTATAGTTCTAATAGCTAGTCTTTTAATATATAATATAGTCGTCTATAGGGTAACTCCTTAGGGGTGCTATTAGGTTGCCTTTAGATTTTAATCGTATAGTTAAAGTTTTATTAAAGTAGGGGAAGGTTAGACGCCTCTACTTCTTTAAATAAGGATATAAAGTTATTATACTATATAGGGAGGGTTTACTCTCCTACTAGTATATATTTAAGTTAAGAGTTAATCTCGTATAGGCTAGTTATATTAACTACTACCTCTTCTTTAGTTTAGTACTACTCCTACTTTAAGAGTATATAAAATTAACTTCCTATTAGGAGTCTTACTAGTTTTCCTTTCTACTAGTAATTAGTCGTTAGGATTTACTAGTTAGGTTCCTTATAGGGGTAGAGGTAGCCTTACACTAGGTTAACCACTAAGTGGTATTACTTTAGCTATAGTAATCCTAGGATTACTAATTATACTAGTAAGGGAATAATATATAATAAGACTAGGAACTTCTATCTATTAATATTAATTATTACCTATATAGCTTTACTTATTATTATAAGTGAATCTAGACTAGCTACTAGCTATATACGTCTTACTATTAGTAGCTAGAAGTATAGTAGTTAGAGAGCTTCTACTAAGCTTTCCTAGATTACTCTATAGTATTTACACCCTATATTAACTAGGGTGTCTATAGGGGTAGATATATTAATAATACTTAGAATAAGAAATAGCTTAGAATTTATTTAAGTTACTAACTAAGTCTATATTTCTTTCTTCTAACCCCTATTAGGGTGTAATAGGGCTACTTATTTATCTAGGGGGAGTCTTATCCCTAGACCTTATCGTTTTCTATCTTCTCTTTATACTTATTATCTATAATCACTACTACTTTAGTTATTATAGGTGGCCTAATAGGTAAGAGTTAGTACTTTACTATCTTATATCCTTCCTAACTATAGTATAGGCACGTCCCTACCTCTTATCGCTTCTAGATCTTAGACTAGGAGACCTAGGTGGCTTATTATATAGCGCTAGGTTAATACCGAACTAATTCTAAGGGTCTAGTGTATAGTGTATTTACCCCTATTATCTATATGTCCCCTTTATAGTCGGTTCGTTAGGGTCTATTAGACTTCTTTACCTATAATTAGTAGGACTCTTTAATCTAATAGGATTTAAGGTCGACTAAGATCGCCCTTATATCCTAGACTACTGTTTTAAAGTTAGTTTAGGAAATATACTACCTAATAAGGAGGTTCTATATTATATCTAATAAGGTTAACTATAGCTTATTAAGCTTTACCTTATTAGACTAGGATAATCCTCTAGCTATAGTAAGTTCCTATTCGAACTAAATATAGTATTAAGAGAAGGACTCTTTCTCCCTTTATTTTATTAGGCCTAGCCGTGTTATTACTAGTTCCTAATAGTAGGGGTCGCTAAATACTATCTTAAGGTACGTTAGGAAGAGAAAGGGGTTTAATTCTCCTTACTAGCTACTTACCTTAAAGTATATAGTGACGTTCTATTACGCTAAAGGGCCTAAGTAAGACTAGATATATATAAATTAAGCCTATTAGGGGCTAATAAAGGCTATATCGATTTCTAGCTTATATTCTATTACCTACTTCTATCCTATAAAGGTCTTAGTATCGCTATTAAATTTTTCGCCTTATAGGAGTAGTTTCTATTATATTACTAGCTTAGAGGAGGATTATTATACACTTAGGGGTAAGCTACTATTATATATAGTTAGTTAGACTACTACTAATAGTTATTCCTATATTATATATATCTCTATTTTAAGTCGGTTGTTTTATTCTAGTAGAATTCGTATCCTTACTACTAGTTTATTGTATTCTATTAAAGGTACCTCTACTAAGGTGTTCGTTTCTATTCTAAAGAGTTTTTAATTATTATAGGCTAGCCCTAGGCTACTATAAGTAGGTGCTATAAAGGATGTTTATTAAAAACTCTTAGGGAGTAGAAAGGGGACGAGGCTAGGAGGTCGGTCTAATATAGCTAAAATAAGGTGGCTCCACTTTACTCTTATAATAGTGCACGTGACTAGTCACGTAGGTATTACCTAAGCTAGGCTAGAGCCTAACTCTATTACAACCTAACTATATTATTACTAGCTCTTAGTAATAAGGGTTACTAAAGACTATCTTAAAGTATATTAGGAAAAGGAAGGGATTTAATTCTCTTTACTAACTACCTACTTTAAAATGTACTATAACTTTCTATTAGACTAAAGGGCCTAGGTAGGACTAAATATATATAAATTAGGCCTATTAAGGGTTAATAAAAGCTATATTAATTTCTAATTTATATTCTATTATCTATTTCTATCCTATAAAGGTCTTAGTATTACTATTAAATTTTTCACCTTAAGGGAGTAGTTTTTATTATATTACTAACTTAAAGGAAGATTATTAACCGTCTAAGGTTTTTACTTATAGTTTTCCTTATATAGTGTATATCTTAGTTTTAAGTTAAGTGTTTTATTCTAGTAGGATTTATATCCTTACTACTATCTTATTATATTCTATTAAGGGTACTTTTACTAAAGTGTTCGTTTCTATTATAAAGAGTTTTAATTATTATAGGCTAGCCCTAGGCTACTATAAGTAGGTACTATAAAGGATGTTTATTAAAACTCTTAGGGAGTAAAAAGGGGGTAATACTATAACGCTAAGAGGTTATTCTTATATAGCTAATAGGAGGTAGGTCTGTTTTACTCTTAGTATCCACCCTACTATATAGGTATATCTCTCTCTCTATACTATTATAGTGGTTTACCCTAACCACTACACTAGCCCGCTTTACTCCCACTATACTTCACTTAATATATTATGTGGTTATTATATAAGCCAGGCTAGAGTCTAACTCTATTACACTTAAGTAGAATTAAGGGATTTAGGTAGGTTCTTAAGACCTAATATCTTTATAAACGCCTTAAATTTTTAGTATAGAAGAGCCTTTATAAGGCTATTTATTACTATTATATTAGTTAGCTTCTATTAGAGATTAAAGCTTTTAGCTCTAGCTTTTTAGTAAATCTAATAGTTATAAATATCTATATACTAAAGCTTTATAGTTAATTTAATAAGGTCTTTTATAATAAAATAGATTATCTATTAATTATTATAAAAGAGATTAATTATACCTTTAAAGGTAAATTCTATATCTTAAGTAAGCTATTTAAATACTATTACCTTTTTTATTACTTAAAAAAGAGCTAGTAATTTAGCTTTAATTAATAAAGTAGTTATAGTATCTTATTTTCTTAATTAATAATAAATTAGTCTTTTAAATAGCTTTATTATATAACCTTATAAGCTTTTCCTATTAGAGGCGTTATTAGTAAAGCTAGTATTATTAAATATCTTAATAACCTTATATCTACTATTAAAAGTAAGGTAGAAGTCTTTAGTCTATTTAAGGTATCTAATAATATTAAGTCTTTATTTAATATACTATTTTAAGGGATTAAAAAGGAATTAGGCTAATTTTAAGATAATAAGAGTATAATCTATTTTTATTATAATTAAAGGATATTTAATAGAACTAATAATTAACTAGAACTTTTTAATCTCTTTAGTACTAACTTTATCTTTTCTTTTAATTAAAGGTTCTAATAATAAAGGGATTATAACCTTTTTATTATTATTATAATTAAACCTATAAGTGATTTTCTAGATATAGGACTTTTATAATAACTATACCTTTTAGTTAAAGTAATCCCTAATAACTTTAATACTAAAGAACTAGTAAAACTTACTAAGAGTCTTTATATTATAACTTTTTAATAAGTTAGTCTATAGCTTCTTAAAAAGGTCTTTTTATACTTTTAAGTATAAAAAGACTATATTATCTATATAAAAAAAGACTATAATACTAGCTTTTATTATAATATATAGGTCTTTAGGGTAGGAAGTAAATCCTTAAATAAAGAAAAACCTTATAACTTCTTTATACTAGAGAAGTAGTAATCTTTAAAGTCTATAAAGAGCTTTTAGTAACTTCTAATTTATATTCTTATCTTTAAAGCCTAGTAGTATTTAGGTATAGATTTCTTTATCTAGGTCTAAATTATAGAATATATTAATAAAATTAATTTAAAAGGATTTTAGGTTAAAGTAAACTATAAGAGCTATTATTAGTTAGAATATTCTTATTATTAATATAATTACTATCTTTATTAATAGGCTTATAGGTTATTAGTCTCTTTATATATAGATATATACTTTATATCTTTTAAAATATCTATTAGTATTAAATTTATATATATAGACCTAGTAGAGGTTAAAAGGCTTCTATTAGATTTATATAACTCTTAAGTTAACCTCTTTTACTACCTTTAGGCTCTTAATACTATTAATCTTATCCTTTATTACTATATAAAATTAAAGCTAATAATTATACTTTTAGGCTACCTAGTGATTTTAAGGGCTTAATAGAAAGGAGTTATAATATAGTTAGCTAAAGAGACTAATATTAATTACTCTAATAAAAGTAGTTATAATATTATTATTATACCTTTAACTCTTATTAGAGTTAAAGGCCTCTAGGTTCCTTAGACTCTCTAGTAACGTTAAAAGTGGCCGTTCTAATAGGCTGTTTTTTACTAGAGTTAAAAGCGGCTATTCTAACTCCCTAGCCGGCTTAGCTTTAGTTAGCTTAGCTAGAAGTAACTATATTACCTTAGGAAGTGTACTATATAATAACTATATAGCTTCTACTATAATTAAGTAGAGGCTTAGCTCTAGACTTAGGTTATTTTAGACCTTTTTAGAGTATAGAGGTTATTAAAGGAATTCTACTTACTATTAAGCTTACTAGATAGCTTCTTTTTCCTTATAGAAAAAAGTCTTATTAAAGGTAATATAGCTTAAGCTAATTAATATAATACCCTTTAAGGAAAGAACCTATATTAGATATAATATTAATAAAAGGATATTTATAAGATATCTAATATAAGTTCTCTACTTAAGCTTATTATTAATACCCTATATTCTTTCTTTAGTTAGTATAAAGGCCTTATATCTAAATATATATAGATATTAGATATTAGGCTTAAGGTCCTCTAAGAGGTACTACTATTCCTAGTAGTTATTATAAGTCTAGGCTTTAATTAATTTAATTAGAAAGGCCTAATTTCTCTATTAGTATAGATAGTAATTAAAGAGATAGACTACTATATTATAGGCTAGATTCTAGAACTTAAAAGGAAGGCCTACTTAAAGATAAAGGTAAGTTATAAGCTCTTTTATAACTCTTTTAGAGTATTCTTAATAGCTTTTATAATATAAATAATATAGAGAAGAGAGTAGGAAATTAATACCTCTAGTCTTATACTAGTTAATCTTAGTAAATACCTTTTTATTATCTATCTAAATAGTCTTAATATTAATATTATACTATATTTTAATTATATTAATAAAGGTTTAAAGGGCTATATTAAACCCTATTTTTTTATATAATATAAGGCTAGTATAATAGTCTATATATCTATAAATAGCTAACTATATATAATAGTCTTAATTAAAGGCTTTACTAAATATAAATAAGTTAATAGAAATAGTTATAAATAGGATTATTAAGAAGCTTATATTTTAGTTAATTCTTAAGATTAATTTCTTAGCTTTTAAGGTACTATAGACCTTATAAGCTATTAGTAAAGATAAGTCCTTTATTTTAATTCTTTAAGTATAGAGTAGGGTTATCCTTATTATCTCTACACTTAGATACCTAAGGCGGTTATACTAGAGGTTAGAAGAGGTTAGAATTAAAGGCTTTAGTACCTTTAAAAATAAGGTAATTATAGTAAGAATAGCCTTTTTCTTAATATAGTTAAAAAGGGGTTAATCCTTATTTCTTTTAATCTTATAGAGTACCTAATAGTTATTATTTTAGTACTTAAAAAGGGTATTATTTTTAGTTTCTTAGAAGATCTTTTTCTTATAAAGGTAATACTTTAAAATAAAGTTTTAACTAACTACTAGGTAATAGATAATATTACTAAAAAAAAGCTAGTTTTTATTTATTATTTTAAGTTTAACTATACTAACCCTTTTAGCTATATACTACTCTTTAAAGATACCTTTAATAATCTAGATCTTAGGCTTTAGGTTATTAAACTAGTAAAGGTTATTAAATATATAATTCTTTACTCTAAAATCTAATATTATATAGCTTAAGTATTCTTAAGCTAATATAGCTAGCTATACTATTAAAGCTAATAGTTTATTAATAGCCTTAGTTATTACTATAAAGGTTAAGTTATTAGAGTCTTCTTTTATCTTCTTAAAAGGTAAAGGCTTTACTTCTTTCCTTACCTTAGTAATAGCTTTTTATTCTAATTTTAAAAGTACTAAGATAGTTACTTTAGCCTTCCTTTTAGCCCTTTTATCTTAAAAGAGACTTTAAAAGTCCTATAAATAGAGCTCTAATATATAGAAAAAATATAACTTCTAATAGGCTTTTTTATCTTTAATCCTATACCTTCTTTTATAATAGTTATATTTAGGCTTTTTATATCTTAAATATTAGTTATTTAGTATAGGCGTTATAAAGTCTAACTATAATAAAGTAAAGGTAGTAGAAGGAGCTAAGTTATTAAGGTAGAAGTTTATTACTATAACTACTTTTATTAAAGAAGGTAAGGAATCTAGATTTTCTTAATAAAACTAATCTATAAGCTCTTTAAAGGTATAATTTTAACCCTTTATAAGGTTAGACCTTATTATTACTATAAATATTAGGTATTAAAGTTAAATTACTATTAATACTTTTTTAATACTTTAATATAGATTAGTATATTAAAAGATATTAAATTAAATATATTTATTTATCTTATCTTTAACTTAATAAACCTATTTACTTAGAACTATATTCTTAAGTATTAATACTAAAAGGATCACTCTAACCTTAGCTATAACTATAAGATAGACTTTTCTATTTAGAGGTTTAACTCTTCTTTAGAGTTCTTAATACTATTCTCTAATACTAACTTTTTTAGCTATTATTAATAAGTATTCTATTAAAATAGATTCCTTAAAGGTTATACTAAGGTTATTAAGCCTTCTTTTTTTCTCTTTATATTCGTTTTAAAAGAAGGTATATTTATACTAAAGAGCTATAATAATCTTAAATTTTTAGTTAAATTTAGTTATAGTAGTTATATAAACTATCTTTTTAGTCTTCTTTTTAACTACTAATTTTCTTTTAGCTAGTAAAAAATAAAGTATTCCTTTAAAGGCTATATTATTATTAAGGTCCTTTAGTGCCTTAATACCTTCTTTATTATATAATATTAGTTTTAAATAATTTAAAAGTCTTAAAGGTTCTAAAGGTAGTAAGAGTACTACTTAACTCTTTAGGTTAATATATTACTAAAGGTTATTAGCTTTAACTAACTACTAGAATTTATATTATTAGTTAGGCTAGTTAATTAAATAAACTAGTTTAACTATTATTTTTAAAAGTAATAATAGTATTATTATAAATATTTTAATCTATTAAACCTTTTAATAAAGGGTTTTTATTTAATTAGATTTAAATTAATAGAATAATTACTAAACTAGATAATTATAGGATAGCTTAATAGAAGGGTATCTTTCTTAATTACTATTAATTTAGAAGATATAGCTTAATAGGCTTATAACTATCCTATAAGTAGCCTAATGATTATAGAAAGAGTATTAATTAGAGAGAAAACTACTATACTATAGCTAGCACTCCTTAATACTCCCTTATAGGGTGCCGCCTATAAAAGACGGAAAAACACGTATAAAAATGACCCTTTTATGGGGCCTGTCCCCTTCCCTGGTAACCTTCCGTCACCCTGCTTGACAAATTGTTAGCCTCTCCGTAAAACGGTCGCCGCAGCAGCACCGTCGCAACTTAAATATCTTGACGGCCTAACTCGACATTCGCTAACGAAAGCAAACAAGAAGGGCCTAGGGTATGGCAATGGGGTAACAAGAGATGCGGGGAAGAGCAAAAGGGCAGAATTGGTCTTGTGACTTTTCTTTTTGGGGTGTTTTTTTTTTTTTGGATGAGGATTCGCCGGCAGTGAGTTGAGGAGAATTATGAGCAATGCAAAAGTGGCCTGAGGCGAGGTATCAGAGCCAAGGCGCGACATCCAATTAACTACCTAGCTAACTACTACATAGGTTACTAACGTTAGCTTTCGTAGTGATGAGGTCAAGTGTGACTCCGTTGTTTTCGGCGAGCGGCCGGCACACGCCGTGCCGGGATCGCTTCTGGCTGGACAGCTGCAAATGGGGCCGACTAAATTCAATATTGAATCTTGCGCTACTAGGCAGGGAGTTATGTATCTTACATAATCTCTCCAACGACAATATTGCGTGTGATGGATCACGAAAATGCACAGATCCATCAACGTGCCTCAATTTAATCAGCTGCCTCGCGACGTCAGAAGCCAATAACGTGCCCGGGTATTGTTTTTAGGTCTCGTGCTCACTACAAAACACTTCAACCCCAGTCACCAAGCTTGCCAATCAACCCTTGGTCCAAGTCACTGGCTTCCTTCCGCAAACGCGAGCGCGAGTTCAAACCACGAATCGGTTTCAATTGCCAAGGGCGCAGTCACTAACTAGCCAACGAGCCATACTCGCTAAATAGCTATGTACATACAGATCAAGATTCCCTGATCAGGTCGACAGTCGCGCAGTGGAAGGATCCCCCAAGACAGTTGACGTGCTGGAACGGCAGCATGATGGGCTCCATCCCAAACTTGTCGCGCACCCACTCCGCAAACTCGACATTCTTCTCCTCGACAAAGATGCGCTTCTCGTCCAGACTCAGCCCGTTGAGCACCAACCACGGCGAGCACGTGTACGGCGGCGGGCCGTCCGGGTCGTACTTGGGCTCGAACGGATACGGGTGCAGCTCCCAGTCCTTGAAGATGGCGAGGCGGCGGATGCTCTCCTCGGTCACATACTTGGGCGAGTAGATCATCAGGCCCTTGCGCAGAGGAAGGATGGTGGTGTCAATGTGCATGTTGCCTGGCCGCATGCCCGTGTCGAGCATGTGCAGCTCGTACCCGTACGGCAGGACCGACCCCACGTACGCGGCACCGGGCCTGTTGGTCACATGGCTGTACTGTCCCACGATGGTCTTGCCGAAGCGCATGAAGTCGGCCGTGTCGAAGGCGACGCGCGAGTCGTTGATGGAGATGACGGAGCCGCGGGTCGCGTCGGCGGTGATGGACTCGGCCACGCCGTCGTAGATGGTGTCGCGCCCGAAGATCTGCGGCGGCCGCACGATGGTCACGGGTCTGCCGCCGGCGGACAGCTCCGCGAGGATCTCGGAGTATCCGAGGTCGACCTCGCGGCGGCGGCACCTAAAGGCAAAGGCCGACTCGATGAGCGTCGACCCGACCGCCATGAGCGCGTCGCGCGACATGGATCCCGTGTAGCCGCCTTCAGCGACCCAGTCAACCTCGGTCGGGCGGTAGACGCGAACGCCATGCTGCTCTAGGACAGCGGCGAAGTTGTCGAGCTCCTTTTGAGCGTTCTCGACAATGTGCTTGGGGAAGGGGTTGTTGGGCTTGAACTCGTCCCAGTAGCCCGGCGGCATGACAGCCTGCACGAGATGCGGCGGCTCTGCTGGGAACGCCGAGTGCTCGGCCCGGCCGACGATGACGGACTTTAACGGCGACCACTCGTCGTCCGCCGAGATGAGCGGCGTGTTATTGACAGTCATGATTTTGTTGGGGAGCAGATAGCAGTTTTCGTGAAAGTGCCAAGACTGTCCAAGGTATGAAGGTATGGAATGTGTCAGAGGGAGTCGTCTGGATGATTCCTTCGTTTACTTCTATGGCAGGGGTGGCCTCCTTGATCTTATGCCGTCCGAGTCTGTCTACGCAGTCTGCAGGCGCGGCGAGACTCAGACTGGCTTACCTGACCTCTTGGGACTATGGTGTCTTTGCGCATGGGCCTAGCAATTCGTGTGACTAAAAGTATCGTCAAGTAAATTGCCTGCATTTATTGTCGCATCTTTTTTCCATAAATGGTTACTCGTACTCTTCGGCAAGGGGGCATCATAGACTTGTGCGAGCACTATGCATGAGCTGGAAAATGGATTCATGGTGGCGTCTCCGCCGGGATGCTGCATATGTGATACAATTATCAATAATGGTCTATTGCATGGACTCGTCAATGGAACTTCACTGTCGATCAACGCAATATAACTCATCCTTTGCCAAGGCATCAATTGTCAGTGATCCTGCCTGATCAGCGGCTGTGTGCATGGCGGGACAGAATTGTCTTAGCCAGCATCTATTCAGCAGGTCTTGGCTGCAGCTCGGCTTATGCCGTCGTCTATTGGCCTAGATGAAGAGACACGGATATCACGTCCGCTTTGCATATACCATGCCTCTAGCAAGCCACAAACCACCGTTGATCGTCTTACCACACTCAGTTAGGTCTCCATGCAAGGCTCGCAACGTGGACAAGCTTGGCTCGGGGCTCTGCTACCTCCTATCAATCTACCTTTTCCCTCCGGGTTTGATGTTTCAGTTACACGTCTGTGAGTGGAGATGAATACGGATAGTTATGCCTGAAGTCGACGTATTCGCGTGAGACAGGTCTTCCGCAGGCCGCCCACATCTTCACGACACCGCGGGGTTATATTGGCCGCAATACGGAGTCCGGATGCAGATCTGCGGAAGGACCTTGACTAGTAGATGCTATACATTCTCAGGCTATAGTCGCGCGACGGTGGCTGATAGTCGGTCTAGCACTTGGTGCATTAGCTCATGTGCAATTAATGTACAGGAAGAGGCGGCAGACATCAGCATCACCAGTGCTGCGAAAACATGGTAGCTGCCTGACCTCAGGCTCGGCACTTCAGCGACGATATGCCGGCAAATACATCAGTACGCGGCATCAGAGAACCTGGAGGAGTCTGCAGGCTGGGTGGCAGTGCATTGTTTGTTTGACTTACATCATTGGATGAGAGCGAGCGTAGAAATTGCCTGCCGGGTCATCAGAGTTTTCAGAAAGGTTTCGCTCACCGACTAGGTGAATCAGGTACAGATGGAAGTAATTCAGGGAAAGGATTTTCTACTCTACTAACGCTGGCTATCTATCAAAGACTTCATAGCCGATGTTGGCATGGTTACTTGCCATTGGCGAGGGCCTCCACCTGCTTCTCGACCACATCGTAGGTGTCCTTCAACAAACGTAGCATCTCAGCAAACTCCTCATCCGACGTATTGTAGGGAGGAGCAATAATGATGTGGTCGCCCTTGACTCCATCCGCGGTAGCGGCTCCTGGGTATACAGACAGTCCGCGTCGTAGCGCTTCGTCCACAATGAGCCAGGTGAAGCGTAGGCTTGGGTCAAACGACTCCTTTGTCGCCTTGTCCCTGACAAACTCAATGCCCCAGAACAGGCCCTTGCCGCGGATGTCACCGACGTACTTGCGGTCGCCAAATGTAGTCACCAGTGCCTCGCGAAGCCACTTGCCCTTGGCTGCGCAACGTTCGACAAGCCGGTCCCGGCGAAGCACCTTTTGGACGGCGAGAGCAGCGGCGCAGCCAACGCCATGGGCCTGGTAAGTATGCGAGTGTACAAACCAGGCGCTGCCCTGCTGGAAGCCCTTGATGACCTTGTCGTGGACGAGAACGGCCCCCATGGGGGCGTAGCCTCCGCCCAGTCCCTTGCCCATGGTGATAAGGTCGGGGTACACGCCTTCACCTTCTTGGTCAAAGGCAAAATATGTGCCTGTCCGGCCGCTGCCACACATGACTTCGTCCAGGATGACAAGAATGCCGTACTTGTCGCAAACGCGACGGACGCCTTGGTAGTAGCCCTTGGGCGCTGTGAGACACCCAGCCGTCGCGCCGCCGACCGGCTCGGAGATGAAGGCCATGACAGTTTCTGGCCCACGCTCCTGGAAATGCTGGTCCAGCTCCTCGACTAGGCGTGCGGCGTAATCTTCCTCCGACTCGTCCGGGAGTTGATGCCGGTAGGCGTAAGTCGGGCTCACAAAGCTCACGTTGTCGAGCATCAGTACCTTTTCAAACGGGGCTCTTCTAGAAACATGACTGCCCACACTCATCGCCCCAACGGTATTGCCATGGTATGCTCGATGTCTCGCGACAATGTGCGTTCGCTCAGGTTGGCCGATTTCAACATAGTACTGTCGTGCGAGCTTGAGAGCCGAGTCCATGGCCTCGCTGCCCGAGCACACAAAGAAGGCACGGGTCAGCCCATGGGGGTTATCGCCGAGGATGTCGTCTGCCAACTCCTCAGCGGCATCCGTGGTGAAGGCCACAGTGTGCGTGTAGCAGACCTTGGTCATTTGTTCGGCAACGGCGGCCTTGACATCGGGATCATTGTGGCCAATGATGGTGACAGCAGCACCACCGCAGGCGTCAAGCACGCGCTGACCCGTGGACATGGTGATGTAAGACCCTGACGCAGATGCGACGGTGGGCGGCTTCGAGACGAGTGAATTATGCAAAACGTGGGATTCATCATGACTGCTCTTGATTTGCGCACCGTTTGTGGTGTCTTTCTGGGCTGTCATTTTTGTCGAAGTCTTTCTAGCACAGCGATCCTTGGATATGAGCTGGGTTGGATGGGATGGGATGGGATAAAAGGCGGCGGAGCGCGAGATGATGAGTTAGTAGTATAAAGAGGAAGAGAGGTGAAAAGAAAAGCAGAGGGTTCAGGAGCAGCCTCTCGTCCAAAAAGTCTGTCTCAAGCAGATTCAGGCAAGGTTCAACGACAGGTTGGCTCGGATAGAGGCAATACCAATATTATGCTGCCACGAGCCCAATTGTGACAGGCCCAACTGACACATCATTCAGGGAAAGAACCTGTACGTCCCACGATCAGCAGCGATTTGCGCAGAATGGAAGCCGAGCTGCAGGACTCCGTATCAGTACAAGAGGACACAAGATGCATGGTTGCGTACGGGCTGGCTGAGTGAGCGAGCTGCAGCCACCATATTTTCGGGGTTTGTCGACGGCTCGGCTTTAAGCATGAGGATATTAATAAATGGAATAAATAGTCTCTGTGATTTTTCTGGCATGGTAATTAATTTGGTATTTTCCATGTCTCGCAATTGAGTCCGATTTGTATTTAGACGAGAAGAAAAAGAAAATATGACGACGCCTTCTTTGGCTTGTGAAGGCGAATACTTTATTAGAAAGAAGCCGAAAAATAATGATGAATTTTTTTCATTAAATTATTTTACTCTCTCTTCATTTATTTTGCTCTTTCTTCATGAGCCGTCGATGACGCTTGAAGGTACCGGGTATGTCTGTGTACCTATATCACAACTATATCATCGGCACAATGTACCTAATATTTTTACAGTTACAGTGGCTGCTAACTAGTTATGTAGCTCCCCGCAGGATTCACTTTCTCCCTCCTTCAACGCAACACCTCAGCCGATAACCAGAACACAAACAAGGATTTAGCCACCTGCAGCATTTTTTCTCTCAGCGGATCAATCCGACGCTGTGCCATCTGGACCTCCCTCCCTCGTACCGAGCACCGCTCTTCTCAGCAAGCCACATGCGATGCAGCCCGCCTGTTCTGGCCCGCGGGACGACGCCCGATCCGAGACGGCGTCGGTTCCAGTCAGGCTGCGAATATTGACTGCTGTTCCAAGACTTTTTTTTCCAACGCGATTGCCATGAGCAATTGCATCATGCAGAAACTCGAGAGAAGTTCCCCCGCCCCTCCCTTTCTGGGGATTGCTACGAGGGCTCGGTGAGCCAGTACAGCAGCGGTTTGCACGAACCTGCGCTGCGAGTACCGGCACAGCGAGGCAGCAGAATCCTTGCTAACTGGCGCTGTGAGCAGGTACCGGGACAAGGAAGCAGCAGAAGCCGCGCTTTCCGTGACGTCAAATGTCTATCTCGTTAAAAAGAAAAATCAGCCGTAGTTTGTCAGCTGAGTAGGGGAGAATAGGAGCAAACGACGCACGCCTGTTTGTTCTTGGTGCTGGGATACCTACTCTCCGTATTTATTGACCGTCAATAATATTTCGACTACAATTAACGAGTTTACTTTCAATCCTTTCTCGAAACCTTACCATTGATCCTTCTCATCTCAACCTCTTCTCTTTTCCGCCGATAGCAACATAGGTGGACATGGAAGTTCCCTCACTTCATCTCGGACCAAGACCCGCCAATCACTTCAACAAAACGAGCGATACCGCCAAGCTGGGTCATTGCCTGCATTATCTGCTTGAAGATGCTGCAGAGAGATATCCGACCAATCTTGCCCTCGTTTGCGACAATACCACACTCACGTATCGGGATCTCAACGAGGCTGCCAACCGTCTCGCTAGGGTCCTGATAAGCCTGGGTGTAGGGCGCCACGATCTGGTTGGTGTTGCCATTGACCGATCAGCCTCCCTTGTTGTGACTCTGTTTGCCGTACTCAAGATTGGAGCCGCATATGTGCCACTCGATGCCGCATTTCCATCACAGCGCATCAAGCACATGCTGGATGTCGCGGCGCCAAAACTCCTGGTTATCACCGCTGGTACCTTGAGTACCTTCGAGTCCTGGGCAGGTGTCATCTTGAGCGTTGATGAAGAAAAGCTCAATGTGACTAGCTCTGGGATGGATAGTTCCAATCTCCAAGTTGATGTGCACCCACAAGACTTGGTCTATGTCATCTTCACGTCTGGCTCTACCGGAAAGCCCAAGGGGGTGGAAATCACTCACGACGCTTTGTGCAATCTGCTTCTATCTATGGCAGAAGCCTTCGGCTGCCATGAAGAAGAGAAGCTGCTGGCCGTGACCACAGTTACCTTTGATATTGCAGCACTTGAGCTCTTCATGCCGCTGCTCTCCGGAGCTGCGACAGTCATTGCCAAGAGGGACCAAGTCAAGGACGCCAAAGCTTTGCGTGGCCTCCTGGAGCGATATGCAATTACGATGATGCAGGCAACTCCCGCATCTTGGCAAATGCTGCTGGAATCAGGCTGGAAAGGTAGCCCTACACTGAAGAAACTGCTCTGTGGTGGTGAAGCCCTGCCGGCGACACTTGCCACGCGCCTGCTTGAGTGCAGCGATTCATTGTGGAACTTGTACGGGCCAACCGAAGCTACGGTCTGGGCCGCTGCCTGGAAAGTCCGGCAGGGTGAAAACATCATCATTGGCCAACCTCTAGCCAACTATCAACTCTATCTTTTAGATGAACACCTGACGCCGGTGCTTCCAGGTCAATATGGCGAGCTCTATATTGGCGGCCCTGGCCTTGCCCGCGGCTATCACAAGAACCCGGAGCTTACACAAGCTAGCTTCATCGACAATCCGTTCACCCAAGGGCGCATGTATCGCACTGGCGACATCGGTTGCTTTTTGGGCCCCGACAAATTGAGTATATCCGGGCGGGCAGACAGCCAGGTCAAGGTCCGAGGATACAGAATCGAGCTCGGCGATATCGAAGCAGCCTTGGCAGGTCACCCACAAGTAATCGGAGCCGTGGTGATTTGCCGTGAAGATCACTTAATTGCATACTTTACTTGGCGAATCGATGGCTCTAAGAAGGCAGACAAGGCTGCCGGAGCAAAATGCAATGAAGCTGCCACGCTTCGCAAATGGCTCGATCAACTCCTCCCACCCTACATGGTGCCTGCATTCTTTGTGCAAGTAGAGGCTTTTCCGATGACACTGAACAACAAAATCGATCGCAAAGCTCTGCCGGACCCTCTCGCAGACAAGAACCCAGTCAGCTCAGAGGTCCAATCGCCGAAGCCGCTGTCCAAACCCGCAGCGGCGTCTACTGCGGCGCTTGAGCGCCATATTTTGGCAGTCTGGTCTCGGGTTCTTGGTGTTAGCCAAATAGGTACCAAGGATAATTTCTTCCATCTCGGTGGAAACTCAATGCGTGTTGTTCAAGTCCAAGTCCAATTGGAAAAGCTTCTCAATCGTTCAATTCCGATCGCAAAACTCTTTGAGCACTACTCAATCGAGTCACTTGCAGAGTACTTAGGCGGAAAAGAAGCGACGGACGTGCACCAGTACCATCTTCCCCGTTGTCTCCCCTCTGTTTCCGAAGAGGAAGAGCCTATAGCTGTGATTTCCATGGCGTGTCGCCTTCCTGGTGGTGTCTGCACTCCCAATGAGCTATGGAAACTTTTACAGTCCGGCCGCGATGTCATTCTTGATGTGCCATCGGATCGGTGGAATGCTGCCATGCTTCAAGGAGCCGGGCTGGACCTTGATCAACAACTCAAATGCTTGCGCGGTGGATTCCTCAGCTGCATCGACTCATTTGACATTGCGCTATTCGGCATTTCACCCCAGGAAGCACGAGAGATGGATCCTTTACAGCTCCTGACTCTCGAGACATGCTGGGAAGGACTTGAGCGAGCTGGCTACCCGCTCGGAAAGCTGCGTGGAAGTCGGACGGGCGTATACGTTGGCATCAGTAACATGCCAGCCCATCAGAATTTTGCGCGTCCTCTAGCTGATCTAAACGGATACACTGCTACAGGTAGTGCCGGTGCCACCATATCTGGACGCATATCCCATATTTTGGGCCTCGAGGGACCTTCCTTGACCATTGACACAGCGTGCTCCTCTTCCTTAGTGGCAACTGACCTCGCGTGTACGGCGCTGCGCCGTGGGGAATGCGACCTGACCGTATGCTCCGGAACAACAGTGATGCTGACTCCCGGACTACACGTCGAGTTTAGCCGGCTCGGAGGCATTTCACGCGATGGAAGATGCAGAGCATTCTCGGAAGACACAGATGGCACTGGCTGGGCGGAGGGCTCTGCAACAGTTGTGCTCAAGAGGCTGTCGGATGCGCGGCGTGATGGTGATGCAATCCACGCGATTTTATGTGGTACCGCCGTCAATCACGGAGGCCGCAGCGCAGGCTTGACGACGCCCAGCGGCCCAGCCCAGCAGCAAGTTATCCGGAACGCGCTGATGGCCTCGCGTCTGCAGCCGAGCGACATTGACTATATAGAAGCACACGGCACAGGCACCAAGCTGGGAGATCCGATTGAGGGGATGGCCTTAGCGCAGGTATTTGGAGGCAGCCGCCGCCCTGGTACCGCGACGGAGCCGCTCTGGATTGGCTCAATCAAATCCAATATAGGCCATACACAGGCGGCTGCGGGCCTTGTGGGCGTCTTGAAGGTCATTCTAGCAATGCAGCACCAGAGACTACCCCGAACCTTGCATGTCAGCCAGCCTACCAGCGCAGTGGACTGGAAAGGGGCTGATATGGCTTTAGTACAGGAAGACAAGCCCTGGATCAAGCGTAAAGGCGGCCGCCTGCGGCGTGCTGGTGTTAGCTCCTTTGGAATCGGAGGCACAAACGCACATGTTGTCGTTGAAGAGGCGGACGACACCGTAGCAGCACCAGAGTCCGTCAATGGCATCTCCCATGCTGATTCGATGCCGTTTCTTGTGTCAGGAAACACAATCGCTGCCCTGGCTCAGCAGGTTCAAAGACTGGGCTGCCAGCTTAGCAACGACTGCGATCTTGGTCAGCAACAGTTGGGCAATGTGGCCTATTCACTGGCAACAACACGAACGCATTTCAAAAACCGTCTTGTCTTCCTGGCAAATGGTAAGAAAAATCTGTTGGACCAGCTGGCTGCCGCCACCACACCCCACGGCACATTAACCGAGGCAGCGGTAACCTGCACTGGAGACGATCGTATTCGCCTGGCTATGCTCTTCACAGGCCAGGGTAGTCAGGTTCCTGGAATGGGGCGCGATCTCAGCCAAGCATATCCGGTATTTCGCCAGTCACTTGAGACGGCGGCGAAACACTTCTCTCTGGAGCGACCACTGCTCGACGTTATGTGGGCGGATGCAGACAAGGCGGAAGATGTCGCCCTCCTCAACCGCACTGACTTTGCCCAGCCAGCCATCTTCACCTTACAAGTGGCACTCTTGAGCCTGTGGCGAAGCTGGGGTATCGAGCCTGGGGCTGTCCTTGGTCATAGCCTGGGGGAATATGCCGCTGCGTACGCCGCTGGCGTTTTCGACCTTGCCTCTGCATGCCGACTTGTGGAAGCACGCTCTCGGTTGATGCAAAGTTTACCGACGGGAGGCAACATGGTGTCGCTCGAAGCCAGCGCTGAGGAGGTAGCTGCCATCGTCGGCAGAATAAATCACACCAGTCGGGTAGGCATCGCTGCCCATAATACACCGACGCAGACTGTGATATCCGGCGATGTTAGTGCCACCGGGCCAGTCGCTGCACATTTCTCCAGATTGGGTCGGAAAGTGAAGGCTCTTGATGTCTCCCACGCCTTTCATTCTCATTACATCGACCACATGCTCACAGAATTCGAAGCTGTTCTGGCAGAAATGGACTTCCGCCCTCCGCAGATACCCGTTGTTAGTGGCCTCACTGGTCGGCTAGCTGAACCAGGGTCGCTTGAGGCACCGCAATACTGGGTGGCCCAAACACGAGAAGCGGTACGATTCAGTGACGCCATCCACACCATGTCAAGCCTCGGCATGGATGTTTTCATTGAACTCGGGCCGCGACCGGTGCTCTCCGGAATGGGTGCAGCCTGTCTGGGCGCCGACCAGAAGCGACGACGTGTGTCATGGTTGCCGTCCCTCATTGCCCGCAAGAGCGGCGTGGAATCTGTGCAAGATAGTCTCGGAAAATTGCACAAGCTGGGCGTGTCGGTAGACTGGTCCGGATACTTCAAACCTTTTGGCTTTCGACGGGTAGAACTGCCAACATATCCCTTTCAGCGGAAGCGCGTCTTGTCGATGGAGCTGCCTCAGGCACTGGTACCGAAGTCGCGCAATAAAGCTGAATATATTGAAGATTTGGGCCGAGACGGAACTGCGCAACGGTCAGACCCAGGTTCTGGGGGTGGGCTCGGCAGCATGTTAACGGCTGCATCTCCGGAAAAACGCACAACTCTTGTTCAAAGCACGGTGCGTAAACTTGTTGCCAATCTAGTTGGTATCGAGTCGTCGGACAGCATCAACATCAACCTCGCCTGGCAAGATATTGGCATCGACTCGTTAATGGAACCTCAGTTTCGCAGTCAACTGGCCGCGCTCACCGACAGCTTCACGGATACACCTCTGCCAACCAACGTCACGTCTACACATCCGAACCCGAGTGCCTTGTGCGACTACCTGCTTTCACTATTTCCCAGACAACGCGACGGGGCTCTTTTCCCCGGCAAAGAGACACTACTATCGCCCAGGATGACACCGCCCCAGGTGGCCAACGTTGGAGGCAAGATAACATTCTCATTCGATAATGTAACGAAGCTTCAATGGCCACCAAAGGAGATATTCATTATTGGTGCTACTGGATTTTTGGGCACCGTTATCCTGCAGCAGTTACTTGAGCGAGGCGTTGAAAGAGTCTTTTGTCTTGTGCGAGCCGATAGCTTCCCCTCAGCGGTGGAGCGGTTGGAATCATCTCTCAAGAAGTACGATCTCTGGAAAGACAGTTACAAGCGCGTGTTACTTCCCGTCGTTGGCGACATGACAAGGCCCAACTTTGGGATCGACCCGTCGGTCTTTCGTGGGATTGCCAAGGTCGTGGATGCTATATGCCACATAGGAGCCTTGATGGTCAACTCCCCATGTTCACCCGCAGTCGCTGCTCTCAATGGCGACATCACCCGCGAAATTCTGCGTTTTGCATCGCTTTGTCGTGGAAAGTCCGTCTATATCATCTCATCATCCCCCAATCCCCGGGAGCACCTGACTTCCATGTCGATGGCTCAGAGCATGGTAGCAGAGGCGAGGTCTCGGGGCGCGAAAGCATCCATAATAAGGCTACCTCTGGCTTTCGTGTCTTCAGAAACAGGTCATTTCAATCCTAGACCCGACAACTTATTGCATCACCTGCTCGCTGGGAGTCTTTTGATGGGAAAATCTCCGTCTTTGGATGGCAACATGTCCAGATGGATGTCGGTCGATCATCTAGGCAAGGCTGTCGCAGTTGCAATCATGGAGCATGCTTCCTTGCTTGACAACGATGTCACTTTTACAAGCACGCAGGCGATGAGCTTCAAGGACCTCTTTTCGACAATGTTTGCGGTGTGCAATCATCAGATTGTTCCCCTAGACGAGTGGCGTCGCTCTGTTCTGGCATCGGCTGTCTCGAATCCAACAGGCCAGCGAATTCGTCTTGCCGATATTCTGAGTCAGTTCACAAACCAGCAGATAGTTGAACTCTTCAATGCTGCCGCTGTGGACAAGCCGCCGTTGGATGGCCATGTCTGGGGCGAGGACATCTTGCCCACGCCTTTGATTCACGAGACGCAGCTGAGGAAGTACCTTGGCCGCATATATCTAGATGCGAGCCAGGAAAATACTATCGGTGTCACGGTTCGCAATCAGGAGGCCAAAATGCCGTCTCTCGACTGCTCTCGCACCACCGGCTCGGCCGCAAGCAGCCCTCCTACAAAATACCCCGTCGCCCTTTCTCCGCTTCGCCGTGTCTTGTGTCCATCCCTCAACTTTTATCCTCCAAATTCTCGTCTTGATCGTTTTGAGGCTGCGTCCAAGTTCTTCAACAATATTCCATGGTGCTCTCGAGTCATCAATGAAGCCTCGCCATCGGATGGCCCGATTCCAGGCCATGGGCAAGCATTTCCATTCCTTCCACACTGCTTCAACCCGGCCAGCGTCCGACACGAGCAATTCCTAGGCTGGACACTTTCTCATGAGCCTACGGCTATGACCCATGATGATGAAGAGCACGGTGCTCGCCGCGAAAGCAACCAAGGGCAGCCTCCTCTACGACACATGTTGTCTCTCTTTCGACCATCTGACCTCAGCCACGTCGAAGATCCCACGCGGCCTATACTCCGTGTCTCAACGCTACTTGCATTTGGATATGGCACGTCGGGTTACGAAGGCATTGTTGCCGGCGGGTTGATTGCAACGGTGCTTGACGAGAGCCTCTCCATCGTCAATGAGCTCAACTCAGCCTTGGGTAAGTCAGAGCCTGCGTTCTCCTCTGTCAGCGTCACCGCGTCCTTGAACGTGAGGTTTCTGGCGCCACTTCCTGTGACCGAGGAAGCTGTGTGTGTGACGACTTGGATAGACAAATTCGAACATCGCAGGACTACAATGAAGGGGGAGATGGTTGATTCTAGAGGAAACATATTCGCTACAGTAGACAGTGTATGGGCAAGCGTACCTGGTAAAAACTAGTATCAGAAAGAGCTCGAGCGTATTCATTCGTTGATGGTTCTATTCATTCTGTTTTGTGTATGTTTTCTTTTTTCTACTTTTTCTTGCTTTTTTTTCATGACTTTATGTGAGGGCGACTGCCTTGTCATCATAGCGAAGCAATATTTCTACATCATTTCTACAACTTCCAGCTTGGCAAAGACCGGCTCTATTGTTGGATAGTACCAGGAGTTTCAGAGCTCCAGTGCCGATCAGCACAGCACGTTGGCTCAGCATCTCCGATCTCTCTCTCTCCTCTCAGGTAAGAGCAAGTTCGCTCAATTCGCTTTCGATACCGTACCCAAGCTGCCAATGCCGAGACTGTGACGCAACTTTGTCGGCACTTGTGCCGCTGAAAACACGGAACATGCATTTCTACCTGAGTGGACAGCGCGGCACATCGAAAGGACACTTTTGGCTACATTACAGCATGAGAAAGTGTCAGTCAATGTCTCAGCCATCTGTCTCGATGCCCAATATTCATGGAATACTCGCAGCCGCCCCGCTAACTTCGCAGCCGCAGTTTCCATGGCATGGCTTGCAGGCCTGCAGGACGGAAGCGGTGTCGTAAGACCTGAGCTGAACCGTGCAGGTAAGCAGTGTCCATCTCGTGTCTCAGCGCCACATCTGGGGGCCCGTTTTCAAATGTGTCTCTCAGGTAACCTCTTCAGACGAGATGGCTTGCAGTAGTCTAGGTACGAGAACGGTGAATGCTACCCCATGTCGTGGAGCCTCAGCAGACAGTCGACGGCTCACCCGGAGCAGGGAGGTAGACGAGCCGGGAATATCCGTCCAAACATGGAATGATCTTTCTGCATTCAATCAATGTGCCAGCCCGCGTCCCTAGCAGACTCTGCACCGGGAAGAGCTCTCTTCGCAAGGCCTGCCTATTCAGCCCCGTACACACGGCCATTCCATTGGATCGCTGCATGGCCTGTCCCTGGCCTACCCCTGGCAGCATGGCAAGTATGAGAGCTGAACGGGCAAGAGGCTTGTCCGGCTTTTCCGATGCAAAAGAACCAAACATGTCGTAATGCATTCGGTCGGCTGAGACCTCCGTCATCAACTTCCCGTTGACAATCAGAGCACATTAATCCATTCGCTGTATGGTGTCTGCCTTGACTGCTTACTTCTTCAAAATCACAAAATACCATAGTAGTGATACCTCCCAGGGTCGCCATCTCGGTTAGCAGTGACGTCGTCCTAGGTACCGAGCCTCGTTTCTGACCATACAATAGAACCAAGGCAATTGCATAGAGAAGATGACACTCAGCACGACCAAAACGGACGGCGTCGGGGAGACTAACGGCACTGTGACTACGAATGGAGTTTCCAAGGCGAATGGAGTTCCCAGGAGAAACAGTATCACCTTGAACGGTCGAAACTTGCCAGCAGAAAGCAAAACTCTCACAGAGTCCGAATTGAAGCAGATATGGCAGTGGAACGCGACAGTGCCCACCTCAATCCAGCGATGCGTCCATGCAATAGTCGAGGAAAAGGCTCGATATCAGCCTGCCGCAATAGCCGTATGCGCCTGGGATGGTGAGCTGACCTACGCTATGCTAGATCAGCTCTCAACCGTGCTGGCGGCTCAGCTGATTGAACATGGCGTTGGCCCGGGTGCTCTGGTTCCGCTGTGCTTTCACAAATCCAAGTGGACTCCGGTTGCAATTCTCGCCGTTCTCAAGGCAGGCTGTGCCTTTGTCTTACTGGAGCCGTCGCTTCCGGAGCAACGCCTGCGATCCATTGTCCAGCAGCTCGAGGTCAACTTCATACTAGCTTCCAGCTCAAACTCAACCTTGAGCTCCAAGCTGGTGTCTAAAGGTAGCTCGGTCCTTGTCGTTGACCAACACCTGGCTTTGGGGCTGGAAACTCAAGACAACCTGCGGGCTCCAACTGTCCATCCCGGATCGACTTGCTATGTCGTCTTCACTTCTGGCAGCACGGGTACGCCAAAGGGAATCATAATCACCCACGAAAATGCTGCATCAGCCATGCATCATCACGTCCCACGGCTGGAGCTTACCACCGAGACACGCATGTTCGACTTTGCCTCATACAGCACCGACGTGTCAATCAGCAACCTCTTCCTGGTCTGGGCAGCTGGAGGGTGTCTGTGTGTGCCGAAAGAGTCGGATCGAAACAACAACCCGGAGAAGAGCATAGCAGATCTGCGGGCAAATGCGATTGACATCACTCCCTCTCTGGCCCGTCTAATGTCACCAGCCAGGATACCGGAGGTGAAGCTCATCATCTTCGGGGGCGAGGCGCTGCGAGTTGGAGACGTGGAACGTTGGTGGGGTAAAACTCGAATCATTCATGAATACGGCTCGAGTGAGTGTACGCAGAACAGCACCATGAATTGCACGGCAGCTTGTCCGGAAGATGTCGTCCGCATCGGCACTGGTGCTGGAATGGTCACCTGGGTCGTGGACCCGGAAGATCACAACATACTTGTCCCACCCGGAGAAATCGGAGAGCTTCTACTGGAAGGCCCCCTAGTTGGCGGCGGCTATATGAACGATCCGGCCAAGACAGCAGCCGCTTTCATCGAAGCCCCGGCGTGGCTCCGGCGTGGCGGCCCCGGTGGTGTTGGACGTCAGGGCCGGCTCTATAAGTCGGGTGACCTTGTTCGGTATAACAAGGATGGAAGCCTGACCTTTGTCGACCGAAAGGACGGTCAGGCCAAAGTCCGCGGCCAGAGAATCGACTTGGGTGAGGTCGAGCACTGGGTGCGTGCTGTTATCCCCGGGACCACCGAGGTTGCGGCTGAGGTTGTGTCGTTGCCAGGCGTTGATCGTGCGTCCTCAACCTTGTTGGTGTTTCTTCAAGCTCGCGAAAGTCTTGCGGACCTGCATCAGTGCAGAGCGGATGCTCCGGAAATAGTCCGCCTCCCTGCTGGTGTCGAGGACAAGCTGGCTCAGCACTTGCCGAGCTACATGATACCTTCAGGGCTCATATTTATGGATGAGCTTCCAAAGACGGCGACTGGCAAGATGCACCGCTCCCGGTTGCGGGAAGCCGGCTTGGTCTTGTCAAAACAGCAATTGGCCGAAGCGCAGACCTCGGAGCAGTCTTTGAAGCAACAACCAACCTCACCTACCGAAAGTCTCTTGCAGGGGATATGGGCTCGCGTGCTGGGTTTGAAGCCCTCCAATATTGGGCTGGACGACAGCTTCTTCCATCTGGGAGGCGATTCCATTGCCGCAATGAGGGTTGTGGCCGAGCTGCGCATTGCCGGTCTCTACATTGCCGTCGCCGATATACTGCGACATCGTCGACTTAGGCCAGTGGCGGCCACTGCCGTTTCACTAGCCGAAACAACCGACAGTGAAATACCGGTCCGTAGCGACTCTGGCCCTGCTCAACAGTCTCTGCACCAAGAGCGAATATGGCTGATAGAGCAGAGCTGTCCTGGACAGATCAGCTTCCTGAAGCCATGCGCGATACGCCTGCGAGGGCCGCTCCAGCTTCAGGCACTCAACGCCGCACTGAATGCTGTGGAGCAACGTCATGAGTCGCTTAGGACCACGTTCTCGACGCATGGCCAGATTCACATGCAACATGTTCAGCCGTTTCAGCGGAAGAAGCTCGCCGTCATCGACGTCTCCTCCGAAGCGGAACTCAGGGAGGCGTTGGACAAGGACCATGCTACCCCTTTTCACCTGGAAAGCTTGGCCTGGAGGGCTTCTTTATATAGATGCGGCTCCGACGACCATGTTCTGTCCATTGTACTGCACAACATCATCATCGACGGCTGGTCGATGGCGGTCCTCAGCAGGGAGCTAACGGCTTGCTACTCTGCCGCAGTCCGTCACCAGGACCCCTTGTCGCAATTTGAACCCCTGGCGATACAATACAGTGATTTCTCTACCTGGCAGAGGCAGCAAGTTAATACTGATGAGCATCAGCGACAACTTGAATACTGGGCCAGACATCTCGATTCCAGCATTCCTGCCGAGCTGCCCCTAGATAGGCCGCGGCCGGCTAAACCCTCCTGCCATGCTGAAATTGAGAGCTTCAGGATAAGCGATGCTCTTCACGGCCAAGTTCAGCGGTTCTGTAAGGAAAGAGATGTCACAGTACCGATTGTCATGGTTTCTGCTCTGGCAGCAACACACTATTGCCTCACTGGAGTCGGTGACGCGACGATAGGCTCCGTGTGCTCGAGCCGTGATCGTCGAGAGCTTAAAAGCCTGATAGGATCACTCGTCAATCTATATCCCGTGAGAATCAAGGTGGAAAATGAAACGTTTGGCAGCTTGGTTCAGCAGGTTCAGGAGACGACGACTGCTGCCTTTGCCAACCAAGAGGTAACGTTGGGGGAGATTTCTGCGAAGCTTGGACAGGGCAAACCTACACCTCATGCTCCCCCTTTCAGGATGGTATTTACTTTCAACAATACCGACGATTTGCCAGATTTCACATTCGAGGGCGTCGAGTCACAACTGCTAGATACGTTGGTGACGGAGCGTGAAGACATTGAGTTCGTCATCAACCAAGAAGGCCAGTCCCTCCTTGGCCAGGTGTTTTACGCGACCGACGTCTACGAGAGAGAGCGCATTGCCAAGATGACGGGCATTTTTCAGGATGTACTAGAGCGGGGGCTCGGTAACGCTGAGCAAACTATTTGCGCTGCTGTGGTGGTGTCGGAGAGGTGAGGCGAGGGTAGATGAGGTGTTTGATGCAAGGCCAAGCCGCGCATGGATTTTAGGGTGCGGGGCTGGATGACTGGAATACGGGTGCATCAGAAGCATTCAGAGGCTAGATTTGAAAAGAAATAACCTCATTTTGCGGTTTTAATGAAGTGATGATCTACATGCTCAATCCACTTACAACCTTGGGAGGTTGTCCATGGCGGGGACGTACAACACACATTGTCACGCTAATAAAGCCTGACAAGACACACAAATCTGTCTATTCGTAGTTGAAGCTGAAATCTTACGCAGGAAATATTTTTACATTTATGCATTTTTTAATGCTGCGGTGCTGTCTCGCAACTGAGTGGCCTGTTAGGTTATTACATTAGCGCAACAAGTCTGTGTCCGCGACGCATGTCCGCTTTTGGACATTCCGCAAAGCTGCCAGGGACCGTGCACGGCGGAAGCAAAGGCGCGGGTTGACTCATTCAATATGACAATATTTCGGTCAAGTGAGAAGCCAACCTCGATCTCCTTTACCTCCAGCGACCACATTCACACTTTATTATTGTATCCAACTGGTATGGTGTGCGCCGATTGTCGGCGATGCTATATAGTGGTATGCCGTCATAACCTTCAAGGTGGGGGAGGAGGGGCAACCTGTGCAAGACCCCTCCCTCGTCATAAAAATCCTGTCATAAAAATCTAGACAAGCAAACATAATAAATACAACTGCCGCATCATCCCATCGCGGGTTTGCCTCTTTGAGCCAATCCCATCCCTTCCTGTCTATTCATCCATCTATCTATCTATCTATCCATCCTTCCTTCCTTCCTTCCATCCTTCCATCCACTGATCCCCTCTCGTGTCCCTGTTTGGCCAGCTTCTATCTAGTAATATACCCTTGACTGGATACGCTACTCTCGCGTTGCAACACTACATAAACAGCCCCTCGTCGTGACGCCTGAGCTTTGAAATCCTCCTTCTCCTCCTCGTCTTCCCTTTCTCTGCCCCAGCCTGTCAACTATTGCCACATTGCCAGTATCCTCTAACCCAACAGCCTCACCACCTCTCTAGTCCGCCATGCCCTCCCGAGCAGACATCACCTACTTTGGCGCCGGCCCGGCCCTCCTCCCCAGCGACGTCCTCGAGACGGCCGCGCAGGCCCTCCTCAACTTCCAGGACACTGGCCTGGGCATCGCCGAGCACTCGCACCGCTCTGAGCTGGCCACCAAGATCATCAACGAGGCCAAGGCCGACCTGGCCACCTACCTCGACATCCCCGACGACTACGAGGTGCTTTTCATGCAAGGCGGCGGCTCCGGCGAGTTCTCCGCCGTCGTCTACAACCTCGTCGGCGCCTGGGTCGCCCGCAAGCGCCGCGCGCTCTTCGCCGCCCTGAAGAAGTCGGAGACGGACGAGGCCAACGACCCGGCCCTGGCGCAGGAGCTGCGCGCCGCCGTCGACCGCGACCTCAAGCTCGACTACGTCGTCACCGGCGGCTGGTCGCAAAAGGCCGCCGCCGAGGCCGCACGCCTCCTCGGACCCGAGCACGTCAACGTCGTGGCGGACGGCCGCGGCGCGGACGGCAAGTTTGGCGCCATCCCGGACCAGGCCACCTGGAAGCTGTCCAAGGACGCCGCCGCGGTCTACTACTGCGACAACGAGACGGTCGACGGCGTCGAGTTCCAGGGCTTCCCCGAGGTGCTGGCGCCGGGTCCGGACGGCGAAGGCCCGATCGTCGTCGCCGACATGTCGTCCAACATCCTCTCGCGCAAGATCCCCGTCCGCAACTTTTCGCTCATCTTCTTCGGCGCGCAGAAGAACCTGGGCTCTACCGGCATCACCGTCGTCATCATCAAGAAGAGCCTGCTGCCTCCGAACATCTCCCAGCCGTCGGCGACGCTGATGCGCAGCCTGGGCCTGCCCATCCCGCCCATCATCTTCTCCTACGAGACCATTGCCAAGAACAACAGCCTCTACAACACGCTGAGCATTTTTGAGTACGTTTTTTGCCTCCACCCCCCCCCCCCCCCCCGGTTTGTCAAATCGCACGAACCCCCAGTACGCTAACCCCTCCCGCGTGCAGCGTGTACATTGCCGGTCAGGTCCTGAAGAAGCTCCTCAGCACGTACCCGGACCGCGTGGAGGGCCAGGAGAAGGTCTCGGCGAACAAGGCCGAGCTCGTCTACGGCGCGCTCGACGCCCACCCCGATGTCTACAAGATCGTCCCGCAAAAGAACGTGCGCTCGCGCATGAACGTCTGCTTCCGTGTCGCCAAGGGCGGCGACGTCGACGAGACGGAGAAGAGGTTCCTCAAGGAGGCGACGGCGCTGGGTTTGACCGGGCTAAAGGGCCACCGCTCCGTAGGAGGTGTGCGTGCTTCCCTGTACAACTCTATTCCCCTGGAGGGTGCCGAAAAGCTTGCAAAGTTTATCAACGACTTTGCCAAGGCATGAGTAGTGCTGTGTGACGTGGTTTGAGGAGATTGCATGAGAATCGGTCAACCGCAAGCTCGCTGCGAATCGGCCTACACGGTATAATGTTAAAAATCACAATTAAAAGTATGAATTACCCTTGAATAATATGAGTAAAATAAGCCTTTTCGCCCTGCATCCCGGTTACTCCTGGAAACAACCGAGCACTTGCCCATGTCGCAAACCCTCGCAGAGCATGAAATCTTCGCACATGGTGGTGGGCTCCACCAGAGCTCAACCCTGACTCTTCAACATCAGCTCTGCACAGCGCGTCGAGCGGCTTGGATGCATCCCCGAGAACGGAGACCGGAATTTCAATGCGACGATGACATAAAGATGCCGCGGCCAGGCTCATTGATACGCAGAGTTGCTTCTGCAGCACGTTGGACGACAGGCCGTTTGTCTCGTCCCTCTGCACACTGCCAGCGACAAACGCCAGCCGTCTATCAAAGACATCTATCAACCTCGCGTAATTGCTGTACTGAGCGTCTTAAGCCTGGGTTTTCGCGCACTACAGATACCATATACGCCCTGTCCTCGGCGCAAGGAAAAGCCGGGATAGCCGTGATCCGCATATCAGGGCCATCATGTCTCGAGGTCAGTCCTTCGCCCTGCCTTCACCACCATAATCACACAGCCTCACCCGCGATTCTAGATATACAAAAGCTTGTGTGCTTCTAAGCCACCCCCGAAACCACGATACGCCGCTGTCCGTACGCTCCTTCACCCCGAGCCCTGCGACGCGTCCCCCGTCGTGCTCGACTCCTCCGCGCTGGTCCTCTACTTCCCCGCGCCCGCCACCGTGACCGGCGAGGACGTGCTGGAGCTGCACGTGCACGGCGGCGCCGCCACTGTCAAGGCCGTCCTGGCTGCCCTCCCGCGCTGCGCTGGACGGGTCCGCCACGCCGAGCCAGGCGAGTTCACGCAGCGCGCGTTCGTGCACGACCGGCTAGACTTGGCGCAGGTCGAGGCACTCGGCGACGCGCTGGCTGCGGAGACAGAGCAGCAGCGGCGCGCCGCGGTGCGCGGCAGCTCCGGCCGGCTGGGCCGCACCTACGAGGGCTGGCGCGCGCAGCTGCTGCTCGCGCGCGGCGAGCTCGAGGCGCTAATCGACTTCGCCGAGGACCAGCACCTGGACGAGTCGCCGGCGGACCTGCTGGACAGCGTGGCGCGGCAGGTACGGGAGATGCTGCGGAGCATCGCGCGGCACGAGAGAGGCGCGGAGAGGAGCGAGCTGCTGCGGAGCGGGATCCGGATCGCGCTGGTGGGGCCGCCGAACGCAGGCAAGAGCTCGCTGATGAACTTGGTGGTGGGCCGGGAGGCGTCGATCGTGTCGGGGGAGGCGGGCACGACGCGCGACGTGGTGGAGGCGAGCCTGGACATCAGGGGGTACCTGTGCTCGTTTGCGGACACGGCCGGGTTCCGGACGAATGCGGAGTGCGGCGGCGGCGAGATTGGTGTGGTCGAGGAGGAGGGCATGCGCCGGGCCAGGAGCAAGGCAGAGGAGGCGGACGTGGTGGTCGTGCTGGCATCCGTCGAGACGGGCGCCGCCGGCGAGGCTCACATCCGATACGACGAGCAGACTCTGCAGCTCGCCGCCGCCGCGGACAGCCGTCTCGTGCTGGTCAATAAGCGAGACGCGGTCGACGCGGAGACGCTGCAAGCGCTGCTCTCCGACTTCCGGACGAAGCTGCGCGGCAAGCTGCAGGGCATCGACGTCCACGCCGTGTCCTGCAAGGAGGCACAGGACGGCGGCACCACCACCGGTGCCGGCGCGGTCGGGGACGACACGGACCCCGGCGGCGTCCACGCCGTCATCGACGTGCTGGGCAGGCGCTTCGCGGCCATGACGGCGCTGCCGGCGGAGCAGCAGGACCTCCTCGGCGTGACGGAACGCCAGCGGCAGCTGCTGGCGGACTGCCGCGGCCATCTGGAGGCGTTCCTGGCCGAGGCCGAGGCCGAGGAGGCGGATAGCGTCCTGGCGGCTGAGTTTCTGAGGTACGCGGCCGACTGCCTGTCGCGCATCACGGGCCGGGGCGAGGGCGGCGATGTTGAGGAGGTGTTGGGGGTGGTGTTTGAGAAGTGAGTATCCCTTTTCTCGTGCTGTGGTGAGATGCTGACTTGAACATAGGTTTTGTGTGGGAAAATGAAGTGGTAATTTTTTGCAAGAGATTGAACGAGGTTGGCCTTATCCGCTCTGAGATGTTGCTTGATTCTTTTTTTTATTCTAGATTTTTATGTCTAATATTGTATGGATATAGAAACCACCGTTTCCCTTCTCAACAGCCTCGCCTTGTCCCTCCTCCATCCCCCTTCCCCCCCCCCCCCCCCCCAACCGCTCTTCTTCATTTCGCCGCCGCCTCACTCTCCGCCTGGTACGCCTTGGCCAAGCCGCCAATCTTGTCCGCCGCGTTCTTGAGCTTCCCCGGGTCCGCGCCCCGGATCGCCGCCTCGCCGTGGACGCTGACCAGGCCGCCCTCCTTGAAGCACAGGAACGTGGGCATGGCGCTGACTTGGTACTCGGACACGATCGGCCGCAGCGCGGTGTCGTCGACGTTGACCTTTGCAAACGCGAAGCTGCCCGGGACGGCGTGCTGGCGGGCCAGCCCATCAAACACCGGCGCGATGACCTTGCACGGCGGGCACCAGGTGGCGAAGAAGTCGACCATGACGTAGCGGTTCGCGGCGAGGAGCTTCCGGAACTCCTCGGCGGATTCGACGTGGTGGACGGTTACGGTGGGTGTATCCATTTTTCCTGTTTCTGCTCGTTCGAGTGCGGGGGTGTGTATGCGATGGATGAATAGGCTGTTTTTGGAGGCAAGTTTTTTTCGATACGCAGGTGTGGAAGTGAATGTTGACAGCGGTGAATATAGATGCTCTGGTGGTGCTGAAAAATTTCCCGAGATGAGGGATCGGTCGTGTTTTAAACTCGTTGTCGGGTGGTGGAATTGGATGGAAGAGGGGTCTTCTCCAGAAGCTGTGCTCCGTCAGCATGTCGTGATTCCAAACCCCATTGTGATGGGGTCGGGAAGTACAGGGTAGTTCGTTTCTTTGATTTCAAAGCCAGGCAACTTGTCCAGTTCTCCAGGGCTGCTACACAGCATACACATGTATCTATTTTTCATAAATTACATCAGTCATGTCAGTTATATAAATATACATTTTTCTATGATAACTGGCATCCCCGACTTAGTAATGTAATATCATTACAAAGGGTCTTGGCCAGGAAGGATAGCGGGCGAACATTATACACAAGCTACCGCATCTACCCGGGATAGGGAGCAGCAATTCATGCCGGATACAAGAGCGAAACCGTACGTCTCCCACAAGAAAAAAAAGGCAGAAGAATCCTCAGTATGTATGACTTTTTTTATTCAAGATGAATACGGCAAAAAATAAACATCCTGAGGATGCTGGCGGTTGCTCTCCCGCCGGGAATTGAACCCGGGTCTCAAGCGTGACAAGCTTGCATACTGACCACTATACTACGGAAGATGTGAACAGCTGTATTCAGCTGTCGTAGTGTGGATTGAAAAACGACCGGGAATATTAAGTATATAAAGCCCTCGTAACCCTCTCCATCGCAAACGCGCCTCTCTCACTCGTCCACCCATGAAACGCTGCCTCTGCGTCCGTCTGAGTCGCATACTGGAGAAACGTCCCTGCGCCATTTGATGGAAATTCTTACTGTACATTCCTCGCCCACTTTATAGTAACTTTCAATCCTGTCACCACTCTACCTCTACAGCTCATCGTGGCCGCCTTTGCCCTCCAAATCCTCCATCGCCATAATTTTGACCACCAGACTCGTCCACCCCGTGAAATGCTGCGTCCGCTGTCCTGCGCCCGTCTCCGGGTTGTACTGCTCCCATGCGAAGCCCGTCTCCTTCCAGCTGTTATAAACAGTATTGACAAGGTTCTTGCGCAGGCGAATGTACAGGTCGCGCGCCTTTTGGCGGTTCGGGCCGCTCTGGGTTGCGAAATACTACACTTGTCAGCCTGATAGTTCGTGCGCTTGCTGTTGGCGGGCACTTACGTGAAGCTGTTTCACAGCCAGGTAGTTCATGGGCATCCAAATGGGGCTGCGCCAGTAATTTTCCTCCGTTCCGTAGAACTCGGACTGCTTGCTCAGACTACGAATGCCGTACGGACTGAAGAGGTGCTCCTCATCACCGAGGAGATCCAGAATCTTGCCCAGCTTCGGATCCTTGGGCTTCGTCAGCCCAACGAGGAAGGGCATTATGGAGATGTAGCCCTTGTGGCAGACGAGCGTGTGCTCCTCAAAGTCGTCGATGGAAGCATCACAGTAGCAGCCCTCCTTCTCAGACCAGTGCAAATCATTCAGGTTGTGCTCAATGGCCTCGAGGTTCTTCTCCATATCAGCAACATCCTCGGCAATGCCAAGAGCATCGGCAATATTGATCAGAGATTTGGTCATTAAACCAACCCAAGCAAGCAAGTCGACATGCAGCTCGCCTGGAGAAGGGGGGCTAGGCCGAGGGTAGTCGTCAAGACCACTCGTCAAGCAGTGTGTCTCGGTGCGGCCGCGCCAGCGATAAGCCTCGCGGCTGGAAAACGCTTCGCGATCGTACGTTTTGACATCGCCGCGCTGGGTGCGCCGGAACCACTGATACTGGCGCTGCAGCAGGGGATAAATGTTGCGCAGATAAGCCTCGCCGAGCTCAGTGTTCTTGAGGTGCGCATCATGCAAGATGTCTTCCTTGCTCAGCGTCTCCTTGCTAACCTCGCCCGAACCGTTGAACTTTCGAAGCTGTTCCATAAAGTTCTCAATGACGAGGAAGAGCGTTGGTGGGTTTGCGTAATGAGGATACTGGATCTGAAACTCGGCCGGAACTTTGCTCCGAGCTTCGTGTCCGAGGATCTGCTCACGCGGAATCCATCCATTTTCGTCCATGGTGTTGTACCAGCTTTTGACAACATCCAGAGCGAGATCCATATCCCAATCCGCGATGGGCATGAGATGAAAACCTTCGTCCCAGAGGAATCCACGCGGAAAGAATGGGCGCGAGGGAACACTGGTGAAGAGTTCGTACGGACCCTCAAGGGCTGCCTTTTGGCGGGCTCTGGCCTCGGCAGCACCCTCCCAAAAACGCTCGTCGTCCTCTTCGTATTCTTCCGCGTACGAGCGATCAATAATCTGCTGGCCGTGGAAGTATCCAACACCACCAAGGAGGTTGGAAAACATGCTCTTGCCGAACGGCAGGTACTTGCTGGCATCGAAGGGGGCCTTGAAGTCGAAGATCTTGGAGAATCGCTGACCAAACAGCTCCGATGTCTGCTTGATTTCTCGTGTAACGTCCGATGAGCTTAACTTCTTACCAGCGGAAGCGGAAGAAAAGATGACGTCGAATTCAAATTCGCCCTGGAAGTTCTTTTGCACCACGTGCGCATTACCGGCACCAGGGTTGTTGGCTATGCGGTAAACCTGCCAAGGGAATGGCGCATTTTCCTCTTCGTAATCGTGCTGAACCTCCATTGCAGCAGCCTGCAGTAATTTAAATACAACCGCCTTGCTCTGCCAAAGCTCGTTCTCGGAGAGCCGCAGGCTATGTACTAGAGTAGTGTCTGCCTTGCGTCTCTTGGCTAGGTCATGGTCCGTCATGGGGTGCTTGCCCTTGCCCTTGGTAATAATCATAGTATAATTGCCTAGCGACTTGGAGCTTCCCTTAAGGGAAACGTCGCCTGTGTATCCAAACTTGGGGCTTTCCGTCTCGACGGCAAGTTCGTCTTCGCCATCCTGGGCGATGTAGTAGTAGAGCATAGTGTTGATATCGCTGGGCGCACCCTCTCGAGGCACGCCCTTGATGCGCGCAGCCCAGCTGCCTCCGTGCTCGCCGCCGGGAACCTTGATAAAGGACGTCGTGATGTCGATCGAGTTACCGTTGTCGTGGATCGTTTGAATGCCGCCGTGACGGGCATCGAACTCGTCCCAGCCGTACCCTTGAGCATGCTCGCCTTGCTCGCAGGTGTATCGGAAGCCTAGTTAGGACCTATCAGTATAACTGCTGTGCTAGTCCCATCTTATGATTTGCCATACCTTCCTGTACGTCGCCGTAGCTGTCGACCTTGGACCACATCAAGCCTGTCCACAGGCCGTCGGGTATTCTTGGCCGAACACCAAAGTAAAGATTGGGCTTGTACGGTCCCCAGAAAAGGCTCTGGTTGTTCTGTCGTCCAATTTCCGCCGTGAGAATCGACTCGCCTTCAGCGACGGCCGTTCCAACGGCCACTGCTGCCGCGATCCATTGCGCGAGTCGCGCCATCCTGGCCATGAGCGAGGCGGCAAGTAAGTCGTGGCTTTGCAATCAATTCTGCCTAGAATTGCTTATCTCTGAATTCCATCAGTCGTCATTGGCAGCTCCAACCAGGCGTTTGTCATTGGGAACACGTAACGGGGAAATAGTAACGCTCTAGCGCAATGCACTATGGAGGTATCAGTGGCGCAGATCAGTCCAGCAAGGCAGAGCAACCACGCATGATGGCCGCAAGACAAGAGTGTAAGAACTTTTAGATAATAAATACTGATTGAAAATATATACAAGGTAAATACCCCAGAAGCTGCTGGTATCATACCGTCACTTTACACCCATCTTGAAAGACGGCAATTTTACCCCTGGTGCCTGCTTAGCCACATCACCAGGAGCTTATCCTGTGGCTTGCGACAGTGGGCCAACCACCCAGCTTCAACGGTGTTGTGGCTTTGCTCTGCAGCGTTCGTCCAAATGTTCATCAACGCGCTTCCTCCAGCAGGTATTTCATGCCATCAGCATACATTTTTTGCAGTCGAACCCCCTCCACTTCGCTCAACGAGTGCTTCAGGCTCGCATCACCCGTCAGGCAGGCCTTATTGTCGCTTAACATTGTCCACGTCGACGTAAGGACTACCTCGGGCTCGACGACGAATTCTTTGAACTTCCCAAGCTTCCATTCCTTCTTATCGGCAAACTTGTTTTGTACAAGGCCGCCATTAAACCAGAGCGGACGCCCGTCGACACCTAGATGCAGCAGCTGCGGCGCGCAGATTTTATACGCAGCCGGTGCTTGGCTGGATGACCTTTTGAGGTCGTCGGCGTCAGGCTTGTCCTTGTCGGACGCCTTCTTGGCCTCCTCACTGTCTTCTGCTACGCCCATGACGGCGACGCTGCCACGATGGAACGCGTAATCCGTGTCGCCCACAAGCTCCCAGCCAATCCAAAAGGTTTCCTTGTCACCTAACGGGGCCAGTTAGCTTTGGATGCGCTGCTACGGTGAAGCTGCCGACTTACCATAAACCATATCATAAACGCCAACCAAACCCTTCTCCTTGTCGCCATCTCTCTCGGGGCCATTCATGCGGCAGACGATGAGCATGGCGATAAAATGGCGCCACTTGTCTACAACCACAACTCCCGACTCTTGCATGTGTCCGCTATCCCCCTTCCAATACCGGCTCGCAATAACTGCCGGCGAGATGGGCGCGGGTAATACCTTTTTGAGCCAGTCCCGCCTCCACTCCTTCCAAAGGGTCCGGTCTTTGAAGAACAACGTGCCTGTTCGCTGGTAGTCTTCGTCCTCGAACAATGCTTCGGGGTCGTGGAAAAAGAGGCTGTCAGCATCGACGAAGATGACCTCGCGAAAGCGGGAAAACAAGATTGCAAAAGGCTTCACTGCCCAGCCCGCCAATTTCCAGCCATTGTCATCAACCATTGGCGCAATCTCATGGGTAAAAACACCGGCGAGGCCGGCGAGTTCTTCCTGCACGTTGACGCTCAGATCATCGTTGTCCAAGTACATGACCTCGATAGGCAGGTTGCACCCAACATCCCGCAAGCTCTGCACAAGTATCTTCAAGTGTGGTGCCTGGCTGTTGCCGGCGGTGACGACGATACCCCGACCGCCATGCTTCAAGTTCAAGTGCAGTGTCATGTGGTCGGCAAAATAGGGCGCGGTCCAGCCGGCAATCAACCTTTCAAACTTGTACATGAAAGCTTTGTACTTTTCGTACGTGCGTATCGTCTGCTCAACTTTAGCGGTAGGCATCTTGTCCCTTGCCGTGGCAAGGTATTGACGCATATAGGGGATCATGTCGGCTCTGATGAATGTCGAATTGGCGCTGTCTTGAGCCAAATGCAGCTGCTCCCAGGCGTCAAAAAACTTGCGGTACTCTCGAGCGCGCAGTCCAATATCATGGAGCTTCTCCTCGCCTGTTCCTTGAATGTCGTGCAGGAGGTCGCGAGCTTCTGTTTCGTTGGGAAGTAGACTGTCCACGCGGCGAAGGGCATGTTCGAAGTCAAGATTCCGTGTATTTTCCGCTTGTTGTTGGCTATTAGGCTCCGGCTCTTGCAAATCGGCTGACGCAATCTCATGTTCAGCGTGCCCTCCTGGAGTTGCAATGACGGATTCCTTGACGCTAGGTGGAAAGCGAGCAAAGTCGGCCGCATCCGTTATTTGGTTCGCGCGGCCGATGTAGAAGAGAATCAGACATGCTGAAAACAAGGCAATCAACGACAGCTTGACGCAACGAAGCATTCGCCGTTGCCGCCCGAGCTTGCCAAACTCGCGGGTGGGTGACAGGTGTCGGAAAGCGTCGGGAATCATGATGAGGAAAAGACAGACAAGCTACAAGATTTGTGCTAAGAGGACCGGCCGGTAATGGGAACAGAAGTAAAGACCTGGTATTTGAAAGTTTCTAGCCTGTCCCGGCATTGTGTGCTGTGTGTTGACGCAGCCAGTTTCCAGTGTGCCTGTAGGTCTGGGTTGACATCGAAAGCGACTTCAATCTGCACTCCACAAAGCTATTATGAAAAGAGAAAGGGCCAATGATAATAGTTGACTGCTGTATTTCTGGATTCCGCGGCCCTCTCGTTGATAGGCGGATCCATCACAAAACTCGTATTTCGACGCTGCTCCTTTGAGTTCAGATCCAGGCATTACCTCGGCCGCCCTGGCCACCATTCTACAATCAAAGCTACAGCCGTTTTTCTGTCAACTGTTCTATCAGGCCACAAATAACGGTAGATGCTTGCTTTGAGTTCCCGACTGTGGGAACCAGCCAAGTCGTTCAGCCAAGCTCACCGTGGGCCTAGCTTAAGCCCTGATTTTAAGTTGATGTTCAGGAGCCCATGGCGCACTGGGCGGCCGCGATGCATGTTATTGTGCATGGCTTGCTTATCTCTTTGCATGTAGTTAGATCTTCTTCACGTAATCATGAATCAGAATGAATAACTTGACTGAGTACACCGAGATTCAAGCAAAATCCCTGCGGTTCAGTACCGATGGGATGGTGACATCCTGCTGTAATGCGTGCAAAGACGATTTTATTGTCTAGTTACCAGCATGGGCTTGAAATATCTGCAGAGCAAGGTATATTTGGATTCGCCGGACGAATAGGATCCTATTCGAGCCTCAGGGGATGTGTTCAAGCAGTGCATAAAGGTTCGCGGACGTGCAGAGCCCAAAGCGCGACCTGAGTAACTGAGTTTATCGATGGCCAGATCAAGCAACCCAAATTGAACAAGCACATCTTTTGCGCTAAGAAAAGTAAATTTGAAAAAAGCAAAAAAGAAGAAAAATGGCAAAAAAGCGCAACGTAGAAAGAGCCAAAATCCTTCACGATCAACGACAGGTATCAAGTACAGCAACCAACCAATAACCAACTGACCAGCCACGTAACCAGCTAGTTGGCGAACGAGATGGTCTTCCTCGGAGTATTTATCCGAGAATTTATTCAGCATTTATTCGAGGCCCTTATTAATTGCGCGTGCGCCTTCAGTTCCAACGCAAACGAGGCTTTCAGTCATACGAGGGAGGCTTTCAGCTCGTGCCCTGAAACGTCCACCAGCCCTTCCAGAGAGGCATATTCGTAAGCAGGATTTGCTAGCAAGTCCTATAATTAGTTAGCTCCCCCGGGCGCCGCCACATTTCCAAGGTCTATCACTGTCCTATCTCCGAGGCCCGCGACCGTCTTACGTATACTCTACACACAGAACAAGCCAATCTTCGAAAAAGGGGACAACCGTGAAATTTAGGTTTCCGGCCCTGGCCGTTGACGTAAACAACCACGTTATTCCCCTGACTTATCCCAACATGCCTATTTACCTAGTTAACCGACTCGTCAACTAACCGACAGTTTGACTGACTAGCTACCCTATAGTTATGACTTCCTACATCCTTGTCCAGACGAGTTATTGTCATCTGCTACATCTGGCAGAGAAAAATCTATCATCACTCTCGCTTACCTCTACAGCCTGCCTGTAATCCGGACTTTGACCTCTCCACGTATGCTTCCCATGCCCTTACGCTTCTTGGGGTAGCCCACCAGACGAGCATGATGGATAGACACGTCGTCTTTTGTGGTCTCGTACAAGTCCATCTCGAAAGACGTGACGAGCCGGGCGATTGTGAGGTACAGCTCGGTCAAGGCAAGCCTGTGCATTGAGCGCGGTTAATATGCTGTTACAGAGTCTGCCACTAGCACGTACTGCATTCCGATGCACTGCCTGCTTCCTTTGGAAAAGCTGGCGAGGTACTTGTTCAGCGGAAATCCGTGCCGGGCCGCACGAGTCCACCGGTCGGGATCAAAGGAGAGGGCGTCGGGGAATGCGGATTCGTCAGTGTGGACAAAGTACGTAGACTGGCTGACGGGGGTCTTGAGTCAAGGAACGGTAAGCACATCGATCGGCGCAGAACTGCGACGCGGCTCTCGCGCTCACTTACCCCTGGGGGGATTATGTAGGCCCCATATTGGAGAGAGTCGTGCGTGGCAACTCTTGGTGACCTATTGATCGGTCCGAAAGAGAGGCGGCAGCTTTCATACACGACCCCGGTCTGCCTCCACATCAGCATTTTTCATGGCATAGCTTCGGCTCGGGTCGGGGAGGGGGGGGTGGCAGATACCAGGTACGGCAAGGGCTCTAGTTGTCCAAGCGAGTATTCCCTGTTCGACCGGGACGGCAAGGACCGAAGCTCCTCGCGGAGTCTGCGGAGGCGCCGCTTGTCGCTCAGGAGATGGAACAGGCCGACGCTCAGCGCGCGCGCCGTCGTCTCGGTCCCTGCGATCATCAGCGACGCGCCCTCGTCCATCAGCCTGTCAATCCGCCGCTCCGGGGCCGGTATCTCCTCGTCCCCGACGGCGGACACGATGATGCAGCAGTCCGAGTCCTGCCGCCCCTGCTGCGTCCGCAGCGTCCGCAGAATGTCCCGCTTGATCCCCTCCTGCAGCGCGAGCAGCTCCGCCACCGCCGGCGCGGCCCTGCGGATGATCGCGGCCGGCATCCTCTTGAAGAGTCGGACCGCGCCGGGGAAGAAGCGCGTCAAGTGGTACAGCAGGTCGATGCCGAGGAAGCCCTCGGTGATGGGCGTCCGGAAGTCTGGCACGTCCAGGTAGTGGAGGCTCTCGCCGTACAGTCGCTCGGTGACAATGTCCGCCGCCAGGGCCGCAAAGGCCGGGTCCAGGGCCATGACCTCGTTGCTTTCCATGAAGCGGGCGGTGCGTTGGCAGAGCTTGTCAATGTGCGGGTAGATGATGCTGTGCTCCATGCCGGCGATGGCGCGCTTGGAAAAGTACTTCTGTAGGTATCCTCGTCGGGCACGATGAAGGTCGTGATCGATGGTAGCCGCCGCCGCTGTGGCCAAGGCGAGGGCACCAACAGCCGCAGGGTCCTTGTTCACTCTCCGTGTGCTGCCTGTGTAGATAACACCATGGTAGTCGGAGTCTTTGATGTGTATCTCGCGAGGATTCACTCGGATGATGGGTCCTGGATGCGTGAGAACGGGCTCGTCAGAGCAGCAACGGACAGGACAACTTGCCATATTTTGCATGCATACGCTGGATTTCCCATATATAGGTACCGTCACAAACAACGTCGAACCAGAATTCAACCAGACTGGTCATGGCAGCCAGGCGCGAACCCGGAATCCTGGCAAGCGGGTGAAGCGTGACATTGTAGATACAGGTGCCGATGAATTTGATTAAGATGAGGAGAGCGGCGAACGAGATGTAGCGGAAGACTTGCTCCCAGGTAACTTGGAAGAATTCTTGCATAATATTCCAAAATGATGTCAGAGGCTTCAATTCAAATCAAGCAGCAGTTGACATGAGCAGAGGGTTGTGGCGTGGTTGAATTTTCCTCCAGTCTCCTTGTCGTGAAAGATGAAATACCAGGGGATTCCAAAGAGGGGGATAGCTGATATGTAGATTGAATCACCCACTTCAAGATGCCGGATATCTGGGAAATGCAGAGTATATGTGCAACCTGGTTAGCCACCCCGCACAACTGCATGCAAGCCGTCCATCAGGCGGCAGCGGGGGTTTGCAATAAGTTCCCAGCATAGGAGACGGGATCATGCTTGCGTCTGAGACAATTCCTTGCGAGCCTGGAATATTGAAAGTCTCACACTCTCCTCAGTCACATGGGGGATCATCGATCCGGGGGGGGGGGGGGTTGGCCAACTGGGCAGTAAGGACTTCCGGGTCATTAATTAGCACGACGAAAACGGCCTAGATATGTTCATGACGCTTTTGTATACTGGCATCTTGAAATCAATCGTAGCATGATAAATATTAGGCATCTTATTATTGTTTTCAAAAGTGCGATATCGGTGTCTGTGCATTTGTTGGAGGTAACTTCACTAGTGGGGGCCGAAAAAGCTCTTGGCATTTGAGATGGCGCCGACGCCCAAAAATCTCCATCGCGACCATCATCATCTGCCCAACCTCTCCCTCTACAAACGCATCCGCCACAAATACAGAAAAGCGATACGGAGAAGCAGACAAAACCTCGACACAATGTCGGACCATCGACGAGACCGTCGCCCCAATACCCGTCGCGACTGGGACGCCCCAGACCGGCGCGACGACGGTCCCCGTGGTGGTGGCGGCGGCGGCGGCAGACGCAGCAACTACCGTTCCAGGTCTCGAGACCGCGGCGGGCGCGCCGATGACCGATCCCGCTCCCCTGATCGTCGCTACAACAACCGCGACTACGGGGAGCGCAATGGCGAGCGCCGTGGCGGTCGAGGCCGCGGAGGACGAGGCGCCGGCGCCGGCGACGGCAGACGAGACGGCGACCACAGATCACGGCGCAGCGACGACCACCGCCGCCGCGACCACGACGATGACGACACCAGCTACCACCGCAGAGGTAACCAACCCCCCTCTCCCCCTTTGCTTGCCTCCCCCCGAACCCCCCCAAAACACTGACCCCTTCTCGGTAGGAGGAGGAGGAGGCGGCCGCGGCCGTCGCCGACGCTCCTCCCGCTCCCGCAGCCGCAGCCCGCCTCGAGGCCACCCAGACGACGACGGCGACGACGACGACGACCGCATGGACCGGGACCCGACGCCCCCTCCCGCCAAGAGCAGGACGACGACGACGACGACGACGACGAAGAAGACGGTGTCGGTGACGGCCGCCGCCGCCGGGGACGACGGAGGCGACGACGACGACGACATGGCCGCCATGCAGGCCATGATGGGCTTTGGCGGCTTCGGCACCACAAAGGACAAGCGCGTCGCCGGCAACAACGTCGGCGCCGTGCGCAAGGAGAAGAAGACCGAGTACAGGCAGTACATGAACCGCCTCGGCGGCTTCAACCGCGCGTTGAGTCCGACCCGGGATTGAGACCCGTCACGATCCCACGATACTCCCTTTTTTTTTTTGATTTCCCTTCTTTCCTGTTGCTCTGCTTCTTTTTCTTTCCTCTTCTTTTTCACGATCCAGCGACCATCTTCTTATGGCGTTATCCAGGAGCACTTTGGCAGGTCATCTTTCAACTGTCAACAAACGACGTCTTCATTATAGCTACTGCAATGTATCAAAGTAGAGAAGCAATATGTATAATAGCCGAAAAATTGCAACCCCTCAGCCTCTCTATCAGCAAATGAAAAACGCGAGACCCTTTCAACCGCGACAACAAGGAAAATCTGTACCCAGTCCGGCACCCTTTGTCAGCCCTTTCTTCCCCCAGCCCCCAACGAGCCAAGGAAACGCCAAGGTTCAAAACAATAAGGAAAAAGTATATGCGCCTATGTGCTTTGTATGTAAACATTACGTACTTTGTATAAAAAGGAGCGATTCGCCGTATGCCTTTCTTCGTTTCACTCCTTCCGCCCTTCAACACACACCCCTCATCAGTCTGTCTGTTCAACCTCTTGTGATTTGTCCTCCTCTCCTGTCTCGTCGTTTTGTAAAACAGCAGCAATAGAGTCGCGAGCCGTCTCTCCGTTACCGGCGCCCGTTGGTGCATCCTCTTCGGCAGCGTCGACGTTTTTACCAATGTCCTCGGCGTTGCTCGCGGAAGCCTTTTCACGTCGCCGACGGCGCATTCGTCTCTCTTCTTCGGCTGTTTGCCTCCTTGCCTTCCGAAGGCTCTCTCGTTTCTCGCTGTCATCCGCGTCGCCGCCACGCATACCGTGTAGGAGCGCGGCTGCGCGGTCAGCGACATCGCCGTCGCCGTCCCGAGACTGCGTTTTATTCGGGCTTGCCGGGCCGCTTGCGCCGCTCGGGCCGGCCATGCTACTGTCCTCTTCCTCAATAATCTGGTTCGTCGTCTTCAGCCCCGCCTCCACCTCAGGGATCTCGTTAAGATCAGGGATCTTCTGCCCAGATGCAACACGCACTTGGTGGCGGTCCTTGAGACGCGCCCGTCGGCGTCGGTCTCTCTGGTCCCGAGCCTGCGGAGCCGCCGCACGTAGCTTCTCGAGAAGTGAGTCCATCGCACCAGTACTAGTAGGCGACGCGGCGGACGACTCGCTGGCTGCCTGGGCCGCCTTTTGCGCTGCGTGCTTTCGCTTCATTGAAGCCTCGTTGCGCTTCCTCGTCTCCTCGAGCTGAATATTCTTCTCTCGTGACTTCTTCCACTCGTTGAGAAAGCTGGCCAGCTTGCTAAAGAATTCGCGCCTGGCACTTTCATCCGCTGGGTCTTCGCCGTAGAAAATCATGATGTCCTTGAATGTACGAATCATCTCATCCAAGTACAGCTGCATCTGCTCTGCCTTGCGACGCGCCTCCTTCATGCAGCGCTGGACGATTAAATTGACCCGATCTTCAGGGTGAAACTTCTTGGGGTCGCTGAGATTGCCCGAGTCAAGAGACCTTTGCACGTTGCGAATGTTGGTAATGTACTTCTTCGCATCGGTTTCCAGCTGTTCGACATTCATCTTCTGTGCGATCTGAACGCCACTAATCTCGGAAGCAAAATTCTCCCACTCTGGGTATTGGCTGCGAACGATGCGCTCAACCAAGTCAGCCAGGGATGACTCGTTTTTGTCGTCCTTGACCATGCCAAGTCGCGACAGCGAGCTCAGCTTGAAACCTCGAGCTTGTTTGTTGGCGTCGTTCATGTAATTACCAATATCCAAAATGAGCCCCAATACGTTCATGAGCGACACCGAGTCGCGGAGAGACTCGGACACACTGATGACTTGATGCATCCTGTCATAGATGTCTTCATACTCTGACTCAAAGTTTCTGGTCAGGGCTAGAGCACGCATTCTGCTCTTCCAGTAGTGGTGTAGTTCATATGCAGTGTAAAGGTAAAGTTGATCTTGCCTTGTCAGGTCGGCCGGGTCGAGCTCTCTCGTTTGAGTGGCAGCGTCAGGTCCAGTAAGATCTCTGCTATAAGGGGCCATCTGCTTGGACGTATTGTCGGGAATATTGCAAAGGTCATCCTTTTGAAGAAAGTCCATCACCACAGCGTTGTCGAGAACCTCGGGATCGCAGTGGATAATCATTTGCACAATCTTCTCGACGGAATGGTGTGAGAACTTGGCCAGGGCAATTTCGTATGCTTTGCGCAAGTCGCCAGAAATGAGTTGCTTCTTGTCATCCTTGCGACCCGCAGCAGCACCAATTTTCTTGATTTCCTTGGCCATGAATAGCTTCTCAACCTCATCCAAAATACCCTTCCTACTAAGTTCAATGTACTTTTCTTCACGTGCCTCTGCCGATGGTGTGTGCGCTGCCCAATGACTTGTCTCGGGCGCGTCAACCTTCTCCCAGTGAAGGGCCTTGAGTTTCTTCTTCGGTCTCGCGACTGGCAACCCGACGCTAGGCGTGGCGCTGTACGTGGGCTGGGGAAGGAAGCCACCGGTCTTGGGGCCTGGCAAGGGTGGTGGCGGTGGGGGCATAGATCCTGCAGGCGAAGCTGTACCATCTGCCCCTATCGCAGGTGACCTCATGCCAGGCAGGGGAGGAGGGGGTGGCGGCGGCGGGGGTGCGCCTGGGACCTGACCAGGCATCGGAGGTGGAGGGGGTGGCGGCGGCGCTCCGGGGATTTGCCCCGGCATGGGTGGCGGAGGCGGCGCTCCCGGGATCTGTCCCGGCATGGGCGGTGGAGGCGGCGGAGGTGGCGGGGGCGGTGCTCCGGGAATTTGACCCGGCATCGGAGGTGGTGGCGGCGGAGGTGGGGGAGGAGGACCGGTGGTGCCGGCGCTCGGTAGAGGTACACCAGTTACAGGACTTGGAGAACCTGCTTTGGGCGTATCGCTGTCGGCAGGTGTCCGTGGCGCCGAGGATTCCACGCTGGGATGCGAAGGTCCGGTGGTGACACCCTCATCCTCATCTTCGCTTCCGTCGTACTTTTTGATCTTGGTCCCGAGCTCGTCAACGAGAATGGCTTGCTGCCGAGGATCGATAACGGGCCGCTTGTACTCGACAATTCTGGGGCGCTCATACACGACTCCAACATCATCTTCTAACTCTAAGACTTCTTCAATCGCCTCCCTATCAGAGCCATCGCCACTCGCGTTGATGGGTTTACGGGGGATCCGAGGTTGACGACTAATACTACCAAGAACACTGTTGGTAAAGTCGCGGGGGGCCCCGGCCCCGGCTGCTTCTCCCTCTTCATCCTCCATCTCTTCACGGAGAGCACGAAGACGATCAGAAGGTCCGGCAGCCTCACCCCATACTCTGCCTTCAAGCTTGTACTGTGTCTTCTGTCGCTCAAGCTGCATTTGCAAGCGCTCCATCAATCGCTGACGGTCAAGAATGCCTTGCATCTGCTCGGGATTGGCGCCATTTGTTGCGATAGTTGTCCCGATAGAAGGGGAGCTTGCGGCGGCACCCTTGGCGGCGTTGGAATCAGCTATGTCCTGGGCGTCACGTAACATGAGATACAGCTCTCTGGTCTCGAGCTCGTTTCGTTGAGCTTCCTTGGCACGGAGTGTTTGCACACCATCCAGCTCCGTTTTAAGCCCTTCAGCTTGTCGTCTTTGGGCATCGATAAATCTGCTTTGCTCGTCAACTTGCTTTTGGAGCTTCGCGACCAGCCCATCTGCACCGAGCTCTAATTGCGCGCGCATCTCGTCTCGCTCAGCCATGGCGGCCTCTGCAATCTGTCGTGACTCAAGGGCCTCGTCCTGAGCTTGTCTTGCTTCTGAGTCGGTGTGCAGCTTATCAAGCAGACTCTGAACAGTAAAGTTGAGACTCTGTTTGAGATCCATATTGGGTAGTCTTCTGTCCATGGCGACGTAGCTTAGCATGGCATCAACGAGCTGAAACATACGTAGGCGTTCCTCTCCGTCGTTGGCACGCATAAGAAGCAAATGCTGAAGAGCCGAAACAAAATAGTCGTTAGTTCGGCTTCCCTGAAGGCGCTGATGGATGGCGTCAACAATCTGTACGGGGTCGGTAAGATCCTTGACTTCGCCTTCGATACTGTCCTTGACGCTACTGTTTTCGCGCTCAAGCATATCCTCATAGTCAATGGCCTCGTTGGTTCGAAAGCGCTCAATCTGCTTGTCCAGGAGCTCGTATTGGAAGGCCTCCATTTTGTTCAGGATGCGCTTGATGCCACATCCTGTAAATTGGGCGCGTATGTGTACTCGCATTTGCAAGTCTTTTTCCGGAGCATCAATCATCATGTTTACCAAGATGACCGTCGCAACCGAATATTCCATAAGCAAGTTCTCCATACCGACTCCGCCGGTACGAATGTCATCGCTTGCGCCGACCATGCTACCCATTTTGCCACGGCCGTCAACAGTGGCTTCAACCAGGCGCATCCAGTCATCAAAGCGGCCATTGGCGCCGCTCTGAGTTTTGACCTCGTCAAGGGCCTGGATAACCTTGTAGTGACCCTCGCCATTATCCCCCCAAGTGCACAAAAAGGTTAGAATTTCGGACACAAGCTTTCTTGTGGTTAACCGCGGAGAAACAAGCGATGTGCCAAGTGCCAGAAGGACTTTTTGCTGCATCAGCGCATCATCCGCACCGAATTTATTGTTCATTAGTGTCTTCAAGCATTTGATGATATCGTATTCACGGTCCAGGCCTTTATCAACCTTGGAGCTCTCACTTGCGGGTGCGTTGGAGATCTTGCGGTTAATTTTGAGCAGAAGAGTGACAAGCGCGACCTGTCCTTGACACTCGACGAAGCGACGCACCCATCCAATTTGCTGCGTGCGTAGATTGACTTCCAGGCTTCCCATCCCCTTGCCGTCCAGCTTATCTTCCATTACTCGTCGCACATACCATTCAGGCGTGCCCTCTTCGTCAGAGTAGGTAGTGACGTCTGGCTGAGCAAATTGGCTGACACGGGCCGTCAGGCGGCGCTTCTGTTCGCCTTGCCATTCGGCCAGTCGGTCTTGGTGTAGCAGGGTCCATTTCTTGTCGGGCTTGTAGGCCATCATTTGTCGTCGAGCTTGCTCGGGAAGATTGTGCCAACCTCGCCTATGCATAAGCTGTGCAAACATCTGCTCAATGACATTGTCGTCGTCGGGTTTCGGAAAATGAAAGGTATCATGCGGGCCGGGACCAGGGAATTTGGTCAAACGATGAGATTCTCGGTGCGGTACGCCATAGGAGCTAAGGGAAGATGCGCTTGGTTGGACTGCAAGGGTTGGTTAGGGGCCAAGTATAGGTAGACGACGACAATGGCGGGCATACCTGAGTAAACGCTGGCATCGGAAACACGGTTGTTGGGCGAAAGAAGCGAGTCGTACCGAGAGGTGTGAGATCCGTTCATGGTGCTAGCCATACTACCACGAGAAGGGCCCCATTGCTGGAACTGCGTAGCCCTACCGGTGCTGGCCATGGTCACGTTGGTTGCCGGGGGGCCCATTCTGGAGGCGTGCGAGCCAGGACTGGCGACAGCTGGATCGAACGTCGGGTATTGGTGAAAGTCGTGACCCTTGTTCAGCTGGTGAGGCAAAGGCTCCCTGCGGACGGGGATTTGGTCGGCTTTCGGGAGGTAGTCGACGGGAATAGGCGAGCGCGAGCCGGGAGCGGTGGCATCGTACGGGATCGAGGTGATGGCGGGCGGCATGATGCCCATGCTGGGGTCGGGAGATGAAAGCCCATCGATAGAAATGGCCGAGGAGTCGCGGTTGTGGCGAGATGAGCGGGAGCTCATGGTACTGAGGGCATCGTAGGATTCGGTATCGGCGGCGCGTTTCTCTTTGTTCTTGCTGCGGGAGAAGAGGGAGCGGCCGCCGGACGACTGCCTCGTCTTGTCGGACATCTTAGGTTGGTTGTATTATAAAGGGTGAATTATTTTCGTAATCAGAAACGCGTAGAAGCGACAGCATGCAGGCCTTGGGCCGCTCGCATGATGATGACCGGGAAAATTGTTTCGTAGCGTCGCAGGCAAGTTGTCGACGGTAGGAAGCGGAGGCAGTCCAAGCTCTACGACGGCGACGAGGTGTCTTTGGCTGCCGCTATTCGGCAAAACTTGTTGGCCTGAGTATATTGGTTGCCCGCAGTCGGAGATCTTGGATAATTCAGCGAGATAGCAGGCTTTGAAACATAAAGCAGAGTTCGTCTGTCGAGTCAAGTATCTGGAGTTGGGATCTGGGGAGAAGGCGAGGCGTAGGATTGTGCCCAGTCCAGTGGGCGGCAAGCGGCAAAAGGGGATTGTGGACAGGGCAGGCTGGCTAGGTGGTGTGGCTAGTGCGCTAGTGGGGGGCCGGAGACTTCAAATTGTCCACGCGCTGGAGGTGCCCGTGTAGGTAGGAACGGTTCAGGGTCCAGGGGAGGAGAGGATGCGACGCAGGACCAGGTAGGCAGGGCTCGATAGAACACGGGACGAGCAAGAGAATGTTCAAGATGAGACCAGTATGGGAGTAGGGCGTACGGGATAGGCTGGGGAAGTGTAGTTGTTTGAGAGGCAAGGCGTTGGGTGGTGTCCCGCTGTAGCGGTTTAACTGCAGTTGCCCCGTGTTTTGTACCTGCGTGGCTTGAGTTAACCATGGTATGGTACAGAGGAGATAAGGCAGGTGCCAAGGTCATCAGGCCGCATGCCTCACTGCGATTTCCAGGTCTGTTACAAAAAACAGCAACACCGCATAATCAGGTCTATTCAACCACATTGGGTTGCACATCATTTCTATCGTGATTCTGGTCTCACGGCGACGATTCACCTGCACCACCGGTGTTAGCACCGGTAACTAGTTGCAGTATGCAGTAGCGCACCGCAGCGGCCTTGCCCCTAACTTCCGAGTGTGGCGCTCTGCCTTTTTGGGTTAGCGGGCTTTGTAAGGTAGTGAGACGCCATTATTATTAGTATAGACTATAGGTAGGTAGACATAGAGCAGTAGGTTCAAAGCCAGAAGTTTGTGCCGCTTGTCGCTGGTCTGCTGACTGCAGCGATCTTTTAGCTAGTCTTTTCTGATGAGACATCAATTGTTATAGAGTACGGAGGTTGAATTGAATAATACACTTTAGTGCTGGTAATCGTGCGCAATTTACTCCTGACGCAATCAATGAGAAGCACAGGGCACTAACATTACTTCAGTCTGGCGGACTTGATGTTTTATATGCCAACAAATACAGTCTTCCAAGGGGACACCAGTCGTACCATCACAACCGTCCTGCGTCTGGGCTGTCCGAAGCCTCTGAGAGAAAAACCGCGAATATGCACACTTGACTCTCTGTCTTGTCTTGTTGCGGTTTGGTGCACGGTTATCGATACCACATACATACGCTCTCGTCAAACATCAAACACGTACCCCTCGGCGTTAATGCAACTCTACTTTGCGTCAGTTTTAGCCAGTAATAAAACACGCCGCCCTGGTTTCTAACACCTCGGCAGGCCGGATGATTATCGTCTTTGTTTGAGCTTTCCCCACGTCGGCGTCTTTATTAGCGACGTCGAGCGCACTAATTTGTACATGTTGGCTTATTATGATTTAGTAAAGCCGATATAATAGGCTAATAGTAAATTGACAGAATAACATTGGAGAACGAGGAGTTTTTTGCACTGGATTGTAGTAGGTAGGGGCGAGTATCCAAGTGGAAAGCCGAAGCAAATTATTACTGCATTCCCTACACGCATACGCAATACCAAGACACGAACGCTTCAATTAGCTATTTCTTGCCATTAAGAAAAGATTTAACTAACCAGCTCCCAGTTTGGGTCGCACTAGGAAGATCTCTGCTGCCAGAAATGCATGCGGTGCTGTAGTTGTCACCATTCACCTAACAGCAGAGCCCACGATAAAATGACGTGAAATTGATCTCTCCAACATATAGCACGCCGTTATGGCCACAATAAAAGAAAAGAACATAATGGAATAATAACTCTAGGCATGGAAATATACGTACTGCCGTCCCGACCGCATGTTGCCTGATAGAGCAGGCGTTTGCCGCGGGCGGGACGCACCTTCTCTGAATATCATCATCTCTCCGGGAACACATCTCTCGAATTCCTAACCTTGCCCGACGTTTGTTTCTCTTCCCTTCTTTCTCTTGCCTCTACCATCCCCCCCCTTTTCCAATCCTTGGTCTTTGTTCGTTTCGCGTTTGTTCGTTGTTGCGTTTTGCTGTATTTCCCGCCAAGTCATGTTGTTATCGTTGTCCCCAAATGTTTTGTTGTTCCTTCTATTCATGTTTGTACCTCCATATCCTGATTCTGGGCTCAGAATTGCTTTTTCTTTGCATTTTTTGTCATCACTGCCCTCTCTTTGCCGCCTCAAAACGAGCTTGCCTCACTCAATGGCATACCTCTACCCAGCGGCGGCTATGTCAAATGGGGACAATAATTTGCATACATGGCTGTTGAGTGCCTATGTGCATCTTATTCAAACGAGTGCCCCTACATTATTTGCAGTGTTATTTGACTGTAACATTGATGAAAATAACCCAGCTTACGGCTCAGATTTTCCGAAGAGCGACTTCGCTTCAACAGTCACACCGAGAATATGGTGAGTGCCTCGCCAATGCTGGCTGGCTATCATCATTGCCGCTCAATATTTTGTACAGTTCGGACCGGTAATTAACACATGATTTTTGGGGGGCGATGAGAGCATTAAATACCTTTGGAAATGGAGAGTGGTCCAGTGGCGTGTTAGTGTTTGAGGCTTAGACAGAAGGATTGGCGCCGGGAAACCTTCATGATTCTGGATCTTTGGTTTGAATACTACAATGATGGCGGAGAGCCCATTAATGGAGGGTCTCTCAGGGTATTTGCTGCTTTTATTATTGGTCTCTACTGAATTTGGCTCCGTCACTGGAGCTATTTTGCAGCCTATGACCTCAGGAAGGATTTGCCTACATGGCACCTGGTAGCAATGAAAATACAGTGTATACCACCTACCTACCCTTCATCTCTGTGGGTTACGTCGTACAATTCTTTCAGCGTTCGTTGAGTTTCTACCTAGATGCTGGTGCAAGTCGGTGGAAAAGGTTAGCACAGGAGTTGTCTTGTGTTGACGCAGCAGCGAATGTTCTAGCGTGCGGACCCAGAAACCTACATCGGAACGACGGCTGACTTTGTGCTTTGGTGTCGACGACCCCATCAATCCATCGCAGCATTCATCATTCATTCATCGACGAAGCATCCGCCATCCCATCTCTTCGTCACTCTCCGCCGCTCGTTATTTCCTTTAATTTGCTCCTGTTTCTCCTTGCCCCGGTCCACTATCGTCTTGCTCTGCCCAAGACTCGCGTAGGCCGGCCACCTCCGCCGTCGCGCGAACGCCTCTAGGCACTCTTTTCTCGAACCGGTCCATCATGGGCGCCGCGTTATCTGGCATCAAGGTTCGCTTCATCCACGCACCTGCCACCCCCCTCTAATGGGGTGGGCAAAATTTCTTCTTCGTTCCTTCACGCCTACGCGACAGGGGAAACAGCTAACACACACACCCACAGACGCTCATCGTCCCTGCCGCCATCTCCCTCGTGCTCTTCCTCGTCGTCACATTCGCCGTGCTCCCGCTCTGGCGGCGCTACCGCAACCGCTACAGCCAGTACCTGCCGCTCGACTCGCTCGGCACCGCGTCGTCGTCGCTGCGCGACCGCATCACCGCGCGCCTGGCCACGCTCACCCTACCGTCGACGTGGCGCCGCGACAGGGGCCGCTTTGCCGCGACGTCAACCGCGGGCGGCTTGGGCGATGATGGGGAGGGCGAGGACGGGGCCGAGGAGCTGGGCCGTGTCGGCGCGGGTCCTGGGAGGACGGTGACGGGTGGCTTCGACTCGAGCACTGCCCGGCTGAGTAGAGAGTAAGTGTTTGCGTCGGTTCGGTTGGGGTATACGATGGCACCTTTTTCGTGGTCCAGAGGCTAACCGCTGACACTACATCAGCTTGGAAGAAGGGTTTATCGACGACTCCGACGATTCCGATTCCAATTAAATACGAGCCGTACGGCTACCAGGACGAAGATGGCCACCCGAGAACTGGCTAGAGCTTCCCCCTCAGTTGTGTAATTTTAGCATTTCGCATAGCGTTTATGAATTCCACGACACTTATTCTACTTGGGATAAATACCGACCAATACTGTACATCGCTGACCTTCGCATCCGCTGATAGCCCATTGCCATGATCAAAACAATAAAAATGCCCAGTGGGTATTTGAAATCGCACACATTAACGCCAATACCAAGTTCTCCGCCCCAGTCCAACAAAGTCCATCATGCGATGACGCCTCCCAAGCCTTCGAGCCTCCCAGGTTCGTCAGCCTCAATTGACTCCAACACCTGGTCTGCCATTGCTCCCGCATCACCGTCTTGGTACACCTCGGTTGGGCGTCTTGTCGATCCCGCAAAGGAACTTTCGCCTTCGTCTTCCAGCACAATCACCATCCCCATCCTCTTCTCAGCTTCGTCCCACATCCGAGGAGGTGGCGAGGCAAGATCCGGAGTGCTGCCACCAAAACCCGACTCCCCCGACTGCATACGTTGAAGCGCACCAATGTCCGGCGCGCTGGAATTGGACCGCAGCCTTGTTTGCAGCGGGTGACTGCCCAGCGGGTCTTCATGTGAGCGACCAAGCCTGATGAGACTGACTCTTCCGTCCGTGGCTTGCCTTCTGAGCATTGTGTTCGCGTTGACGGTGCTTTTGCTCAATCGGGGCCGAAGTATGGGTGCAACCCTCGGTGGCTGCTCGTCAACGCCGCTGATGCGATCAGCTACGCATGAAAGGACACAACCCATTGTATCAATCCAAGATCCTAGGCGTATAACCTTCTAGCTTCTTTGCAAATGGTGACTCAGCGGCGCTGTCAGGCTGCGTAACGTTGAGCCGGGGGGATGAAGGTGACTCTGGGGAGATGACTTATATTTGGTTGGGGCGGTTAATGCTATGGATCTTGAATGTTCAAATACCGATAGACCGAGTAATGTGAGCTCCGAGAGCCAAAGTATTTGTTGATGTTTATGTGGTAAATTCGACAGAAGGTCATACCGGCGGCTTGAGCTTGGACTTCCTTTGTGGTGGTTTGCACCTACTCTGTGTCCCAGTAGCCGCCGTCTTTCTCGCCCCCATGGCAGGATGTTGTACATCGATAGTAGAAGCCTGAGTGTTTTACAGTATTTTATGCAGTTTGCGGTATTCCAGGCCACTCCAGGTCAGGCAAGTCCAGGAACCGCTCCAGCGATGGTTTACTGCGAAGACCGAGCGAGGCACTACACAAGATTTCTCCTGCGGTCGACAAGTAACAGATGGCCCCAGCGTTCTTCCCTGCAATGAAAGAACGAAGGAAAAAATGAAGCAAACCTAGAAATAATTTCCGGGATCGTTTAGAATGGCATCTTAAATTATAAGTCGTCCGGGAATCGAGCGTACACAGTGCGCTGCCCCGCCAAAACCCCATCTACGCACTGGTGGTAAAGGCAAGTCGCGTGTTGAACTCAAGTCAATCACCAGCATGCGATATTCATCAATCCGCGATGCGCTTTCGAACAGAATTGAAGAATATACGCACATTCTCCAGTAGGGTCACAAATATCGAAGAAAACAATGACCTTGGAGCGCTAACTTCTCCTCGCAGAGCTAACGGCCGCGCTCTCTTCTCTCGAGAAGATTGCCTGGGTGCGTCTTAGTGATGAGACGGCACGCTTCACGGTGATTCCCGACATGGGGTCCCAGGTCTGGGCGTATGTATCCCGATCCAGGCTTATGTATGGGGTTTCTCGAATGGAAGCCGTGGCATTGCCTGTCATTGCGGTGCTAGCTCGCTGACGCGCCTTCAGCTCCCTCTCAATGGACTTCATCTTTGAAAACTTCACTATCCAGTCCGCAGAAGCCTCAAACACCATAAACCTCGAGCTCCCGCTGCAGCCGCTGCAGCGTGCACTAAAATCGGCGCTTAATAGCATATCTGCCTCCTTGCGTCTCACGAAAAAAGACGGCCTGCCCGTACTCTCCCTCACAATCACCACCACCACTACAGCTGGGAGTAGCACAAACGCTGCTGTTGCTGCCGCCGCCGCTGCCGCTGCCGCGGGCCAGCGCATTTCCGCCGCAGACGACCCTTTCGCCACAGGAGAGGAAGATGACCACTTTCACGCCGAGCACCTCGAGACGTCTCTGCGGCGAGAGCACGAAAAGATCATCACGCAGGACATCCCCGTGCGGGTGCTGCACCCCGAGACCGTCGAGACCATCATGCAGCCCAAGGTGCGCGAGCCCGACGTGCACATCCAGCTGCCGCCGCTTCTCCAGCTCAAGGCCATCTCGGACCGCTTCACCAAGCTCGCCCAGGCCACGACCACGACCACGACCAGCGGAGGCGCCTCCGCCGCCGCCTCCGCCGCCGCCAGCGCGCGGGCGCCCAAGCTCGAGCTCAGCGCCAACATGCACGGCGGCCTGCGCCTGCGCATCGCCACCGACACCACCGACATCGCGAGCGTCTGGTCCGGCCTCGAGAACCCGCAGCTCGACCCCGCGCAGCTCGACCGCCCGCTCGAGGAGCACCCCAGCACGCGCTTCCGCGAGGCCGGCCCCGACCGCTGGGCCACGGTCCGCGTCGACGGCAAGGACTGGAGTCGCGTGCTGAGCGTCGGCCGCCTCGAGGGCCGCGTCATCGCGTGCTTCGCCGACGACCACGCCCTGATCCTCTACGTCTACGTCCCGCAGCACGACGACGCCACGGCGGAGGACTCGGTCGTCACGGTACGTGGAGAGAAGCAACGAGGCTGCCTTGAGGCAAAAGCTGTACTAACATGAAGCGTTGCAGTACTATGTGCAGTCATACAGCGCATGACGAAACCATACTCGCAGAAATGACCAGGCATGATGATGAAAATAATGTATAGTAGATTTCTATAATACAACGCACTCTAGTATGATACACACGAGTATAAAAGAACAAGAAACAGCGCGCCGCAAGACTTGCCTCCCTAGCATGTACTACGCCATACAATGTGCCAAAAAGAGGACCAAGGAAATGCGACCATCATCAGATATGCCGCAACTCCCACGCCCTTGCCTCACCGCTTCATAAGTATTATTAATCCGGGGATACAATCGCTTTTGAGCCTTCCCTTCCATATTTTTCCTTCATTCCTTCATGCCTTCATTTCAATGACCTCTTGTCCCCATTGACCGTTGTCCCGTTTCATATCGTTTTATTTGGCCATGACGTCCACATAGCGGCCACTCTTGCGAGGTTTCTTGCCCGTGGCCTTGCGCGACCCGGCGGCGCCCAGCAAATCGTCAATACTACTGGCGTTGCTGATGCTTGTTGCCGGACGGCTCGGCGGCCCGCTAGGCGGCGTCGGCGCGCCGCCACCGCTGGCGTTGGAGTCAGAGCGCATCATAGGCGGCGGAGCGTGGATCCCCAGACCACCATCAGGGGGCGGCATGGTGCCTGCCTTGAGATGAGAGGTCGACGCGGACCGTGCCAGGACTCCAGGAGGCGGTCCAGTGGCACTCGGGGGAGGCGTGCCGCTGACGGAACGAGGCGTGCCACCTCTTGGTGGAGGCGGCGCCGCCTTGGGAGCCTCAGTTTGCTCTGCACCAGCCTTCTTGTTAATCCACCGCTTCAGGTCAGGGTCGTACACAAAGCTGTTGGCTTCTCCCAGCTTGGCCTTGATGGCCTTTCGAGGTGGTGCCTCGCCGCTTCCAAGTTCCGCCTTCTTGGAGCCACCGAACCAGCCACCGAAACCCCAGCCGCCAGACTTCTTGGCTGCGGTTGCTTCCTTAGCTCGCTTGGCTTCTTCTTCCGCAACTCTCTTGAACATTTCTTGATTTTCACGATCTAAATCAGCTTTGGACTTGCCATCTGCAGCTTTTATAGCGGGGATATCATCCTCGTCATCGTCCATGAAGCTTTTCTTCTTTGGTTTCGGCGCGTCGTCCTCGGCATCATTGCTCATGTCGGGCTGGTACGAGGGAGGCTCATAGCCGTAAGACTGGGTCGATGGTGGCTCGTATCCCTGAAACTGGCCAGAAGGAGGCTCATAGGCTTGCGTCTCAGCTGATGGTGGCTCGTAGCTTTGTGATTGTGTCGACGGCGGCTCGTAACCGTAAGACTGCATTGATGGCGGCTCAAATCCGTAGCTTTGCGTCGTAGGCGGCTGGTAACCAGAATTTCCGCCGTCCTGCACCTTGGTGACTTCAGCCTCGGCAGGCTGGGTCGGCTCATAGCTCGTAGTTGGTTGGTAGCCATGGTAGCCATAGTTGGCGTTGGAATTAGGTTCGGCCGTGATGCTAGGAGAAGGTTGTAGACCATAAGGATGAGCAGCGGTGGTCGATGCTTGGGGATGAATGGAGGAGACTGCAGGTTGACTGGCTTGATGCGACAGCTCAGGGGCGCCTTGATTATACCCAGGGTATCCGGTATCATTACCGCCAGTGCTGGGGTAAGCAGGCTCATACGGGCTGGCATTGTATTCGTTGGATGTACGGCCATTCATTTGCTGGTGCACAGGGGGCGCCTGCTGTGAGACAAAGTCATAGGGGTTCTGAGCCATGCTGGCGGCGGGAGTTGTAGCTGGGGCATATCGAGAGTTCGCCGCTGATGGTTGTGGAGGCAAAGCCGTTACGCCATAGTTGGGGGACACTCCATAAGTCTCAAAGTTCGAGACAGATGGCGAGCGACTGATGTTTGGTGTCGACGCGATGCGAGCAAAGGGGCCATGCTCGCCATCTGCACCGGCTTGCGCGTTGCCCTCTTCATCTCCAGAGACGAATTTGTTGAAACGGTTCCACATACTATCAGAAACTTTGTTCATGCTTGGCTTGGACATCCAGCTTGTACCATCATCCTTGGGAGCCTGCTTCAAACGTCTCATAAAATCGTCGACAGAAGCCTCCAGAAGGGGGTGGTGGTATGGTGACCGGCGAGTTTGGGCGCTCATGGAAGTGAGAATGGCATCGCAGTATTGAAGAGCCTTATCACGGTATCCATGCTCAGCGAGTACTGTTGCATGTTGAAGCTTGTAACCTGCTAAATGAGGGGCACCGGCTGCGAGATTTGCCGCACCGGATAGCGTCAAACCGTACTCGTAAACTTCACTTAGCTGCAGTGCCTCGGTTTCTTTGGCGAACTGGTCTGTTTGCTTATGGTGATCTGCGCCAACCAAGACGAAGTCGGCGTTCGCGTCGTCAACTCCACCAAAGACAGAAATAGTTCTGCTGAAGATGAAGCAGATTTGCGCAGCTTCCGCCCGGCCATAGCCTGATAGAAGCTTTCCGAGGGCATTCAACCCACGGATATCGTTGTCACTTCTGTTGCTGAGTATCAAGGACACAGTTTCCCTCCAGTTCTCCAAGCCGCTCAGGACATCCTGCGTTGGCCCCGAGCCTGCATCAGTAGACATCAGCTGCAGGCCAGCCCGCGCGTGGACAGGTACTAGTTCATCAACACAGTCCTCAAAGTTTCCAGACAGAACCTTGTAGAATGCGCCAAGAGACTGGTTGCTGTGGCCAGGGTAGTTGACCTCTTTTCGTACGAATTCTTGCGCCACTCGGCTATAAAGTTCAGGTGAGGTAGTGTGGGCAATAAGCATAGCGTGGCCCCAAAGCCGCTTGTCGACAGCCGCCCAGACAGCCGATTCACGGTCACCTTTAAGTAGACTGCCCTTTATGCTTTCCATGGCAGCGGAGTCGACGTCGTCGGTCTTCATACTGGTGGGTGGCGCCATCTGGCTAACGCTCGACGCGGTTGGTAGCAAGCCGTCTTCACCCATTCTTACCGACAGAACTTCCCGTACTGCCTTTTCAACAGCAGGAGAGCCTTCCAAGTGCCCGTCACATTCGATAAAGACGCGAAGGATCTTCCACAGCAGCAGTCGCTCAATTGATCGCTTTGCTTCCAACGACAGCTGAGGGCTCAGGGAGACATCAGGCAATTCGCGTTCTAGCGCAGTAATTCCAGATGACAGCCAAGCCAGAGCATCCTTCTTCTTCGACTTGCCTCTCAGAGGGCCTGGGAATTTCGCCAGCTGCTCCGGTAACGGCTCGATCTCCTTCATGTTCTTGACTTTGACCTCTCCAGGGGTTCTTAGCATAGTCGGCGCCGATTGGTTCATGGTGTAGCGCGGCGTGCTCTTCGGGAATGAAGTTACCATGGCACCGCCTACTCCCCAAGAAAGAATAGGGACACCTTGCCAGCGCTGAAGTGGATCATGTTCGCGACCATCCGTAGGGGGGACCATGTTCATGGTAACAAATGCACCTTGAGTGCGGACGGGCATCGCGTGTGTCTGCTGAGCAACTTGACCAAACGCCGGGGCCGCATTAGTATGCGCCGAGGTCGGGCGCGCTTGCTGGTGATTATTGCGAGTAGCTCCGGGAGATTGTGTCTGAGCCCGAACGGGAGGGACAAAGTTGGGTTGGTGTGGTGCAGATTGAGGCAGGTAGTTGCTAGTATTACGCTTCTGGGGTGACAGGCTAGACGGTACACCTGGGGTCTGCCGGGGAGCAGGGCTGTACCTTGCAGCAGCAGAGGGAGCTTGGTGAGGTGCCGGAGGCAAGTTGGCGGCCTGCGATTCCTCTTCTTCATCAACCTCCCGGGTTGGCGGAAGTGATGACACTCGATTCAATCTCGGTTCATGGTGATAGCTAGCTCGTCTGTCAAGGTGGCCAGATTCAGCCCCGGCAGCAGACTTGTCGTGATGGATCTCAAATTGAGCCAGGGGGCTTGAAGTTCTGGGCAAGTGTGGAAGGTATGTTTGCGACGCAGAAGCCGTGACGATCTGAGTTGGTGAGCTGTTTTGGCGCGGCAGAGGAGGCGCAGGAGAGAACCGGTTTGGCGCGGCGGGTGGAGGAGCTGAACTTCCTTTGTGTAGTTGAGCGGGAGATGGAGAGTACCTAGTAGCATTGGCGGCCGGCGCCGGGGGTTGTGCAGCTCCCGTCTGTAATGCGGCATATGGATTCACCTTGGGCGGTGCAACCAAGTTCGGAACGGACGATTCTGGAGCCGTAGGCTGCTCTAGGGGCGGCGACTGGTACTGCTGGTTCAGGGCAGGCGGCGGAGGCGCAGTAGAGGTCGGGCTCACGTTGCCATACTGTTTGACAGGAGAAGCGGCACGATGACTTGAACGCGACCCGGGCCGGGGTTTCGCGGTCACGGGCAGATCTTCGAAGAAGCCACTCTTTTGGCTAACGGATCGAGAAGGTGGCGCCTGCATAGGAGGGGCGGATGAAGATGGCCCAGGAGGCGGCGCGTACGCGTTCGTTGGGCGTGGAGGAGCAGACATAGGTGGATGGGTTGGTTCTTGAGTCGCAGCTGGCAAGCTTTGTCTCTTCCTTGGCTTGATATTCATGCTGACGAGATCCGTTGGCAGGTCATATGGTGAGGAGTATCCGCCTTTGGCCTTGTCTGCAAAGCTCTCGGCTTTTGGAGCATCACTTTGAATTGGTACGGCTGGGGCATATCCAAACGCGCGCCCGTAGGGTGTTTGCTGCGGAAGCTGCGCAGGATACCCATAGGAAGTTGATGGTGTAGAAACAGATGGGGATTGTGTCTGGACCGGACTTGGAAAATACGGGTTGGTCGCAGGTGGCTTTGGCCCAGTGACGACGGGCGCATCGTCATCTTCGTCCAAGAGACCTTCGTCATCGCTTCCCAAGAAGCCAGCGGTATCGACTGCCGCATCATCAGCGCCGCTGTCGTCCAGAAGAAAATCATCGTCATCATCCCCAGTTCCAAAGGCTTCCTGCCACTTCGCGGAGAGATCAGCGGGGGCTTCGGTAGCGTCTGGCTGAATTGCATCCTCAACCTCTTCGTCAAATGCTTCCACGGGAGCCCGGCCAAGACGGTGTTCATCGGCGTGTTCGTCCAGTGCGTCGAATGCTGGCTGCTGTGCTGTCGGTCCTCCGTTGAGGGTATTCCCAATCACTTGTAGGGTAGATTTGCGCTGAATCGGCGCCAAAAAGTCATCAGTAGGCCCACTGTGCTGGACGTTGGAGAAGAAATCATCAGCTGTATCCTCTGCCTCGAAGGAGTCAAAAGGGTTCTTTGGTTGCTTGGCATCACTTGCGACAGCTTCAGCATGAGCTGGAAGTAATGGTAAGCCTTCCTCGAAGCGTGATTGCGATGCATCTGCAACAGCATCCCCAATATCACCGCCAACGGTTTGGAAAAAGTCCTGTGCGTGATCGTCGGCGCCATCGTTTTCCCAGAACATGTTCGGTTCCTCCAGACTGGCGTCGGCGAAGGGATTCTTGTCAACTTCTTCAACAACGTCGAGGGCTTGTGAAGACGGTAGCGGGTGTGTAGGGAAAACATCCTCAACGGCCTGCGCAGGTGGAACTGCGGGGAATGAGTTTGTTCGATCGGTTGGGGGCATGAATTTGAATTGGTCGGTATTAGTTCGGGAGAGTGCCCAGTCACTCTCGTCATCGTCGTTGAAACTGATTTCATGAGAGACTGTCCGAGCGAAAGACATGGAGCTTGAATGCTGAGAAAGCTGATGCGACGGCTGGGTCACCTGTACCTCTGGCTCTGGCTCTTTGGGTGTCTCGGCGTTGAGCAAAATGGGCGACTGTGGTTCGGCTTCTTGTGGATGAGACTCTGCTGGCTGCGGCGATGCCTCGGTCTCGGATGTAGTGTGCTCCGTTCGTTTCTCAGTAGGCTCGAAACCTTCGACTCTGGCGACCTCTGTATCTCCCGATGAACTGGCTAGCTCAGGTTGATGCTGCAAAGGTTCCTGAGCCGGCAGCTCTGAAAACCAAGCCTCGGCATCGGCATCTTCGTTCGCAGCGAACGGATCGGTCGCAGTAGATTCTATATCGAAAGCTTTGTCGACTGAGTTGCGTGCTTTTTGCGCTTCATTTGCAGAATCGGGAATCATCGTGGAGGTGGGTTCGGAGATGTGACGGGTAGGGACAGCGTCCGGCGCCTCAACGTCAACAGCCTGCACAGTCGGCTCTTCGGTGGGAATTAGCCAAGCATCCCCCTCATCTTCCTCGCCGTCACCATCCATCCAGGCATCACCCAAATCATGGGTTTGGGCCACTTGGGGTATCGTAGGTGTCGTGGCTGCACCATTGGCGTCTGACGAGGGTGCCACGTCTACCTTGGGCGGCGCAGTCTGTTCCAGAAAGTTGGGCATCAAAGCCGGATGCCAGGACGAATTGGGCGCTTCTTCGGCCATTTTTCTTCTCGCTACTCGTGAACGAGGGGGCCTCTCAGAAATGCATGGGGGTATACTAGAAGGCTTCCCGTCAGCGCGTCAGTTCGATCGGATCGCGAAGGAGCAGGAATTGCCACTCGAGAGCCGCAACGATAGAGGAGCCCGAGCGCAAGTGGGAAAATGTCGGGCGTACTGTGAATGAAGAATGAAATCGAGATCAAGATTGAAAAGGAAAAACAGGGGATGCCGACGACACGATGCGAAAACAAAACGCAGGCAGTATCGCTGGCTGACCGGCGCGGGACGACAGAGGCAAGTTGGCCAGATGCAGAAAGGAGAAGTGGCCTGTACGACGGAGTTTAGCGGCCAAGGTTGGTGCTGTGGTGCTGTAACAATTAGTACTAGTAGGTAGTTACTTCCTAGTAGTAGGTTAGTACCTAGGTAGTAGGTAGTTAACCTATGGCGTGGTTCGTGGTTCGCCCAGGTCGAGTCGCAGCTTGGCGGGTTTTTAGCGGCACGGGAGCGGAACGGAGCCCCGTTTACAGTGCATTGCCGAGCCCTGATGAATGATGACACAATCCGAGATATGCAGAGCTAACCCGGTAGTGATTTGGATTAATTTCCACCTATCATTCCGCCTGATGAAAGGCATGGAAAAGTCAATAAAATTACAAATTCAATAAACATCATACTAATTTATTTATTAATTTGTTCTTGATCAGTTGTCGACTCAACTCTATTAATTAGCTGCCTCGGACGCGCAACTCAGCTGCATCCAGTTGCATTGGCCGCCACAGTACTGTTTGTAACTTGGATAACACCAGGACCAGCAAGAGCCACAGCCACAACATCATCTGACGAGTTAAACATGTTGCCTGTAGTCAAAGCAGCGTGGCTGAAACCATCCATGATATTCTCGGTGAATGGGAACTCTGCGTTGAAGCCAATCTTGCCGCTGTCCCACTTGACGTTGGTAATGTTCAACGAAATCGGCTTCTGCTGACCAGTGGTGTAAGTCAAATAAAGCCCAGTTCCATTGCCCCCAACGTATTTCCGTGCCTGAGTCGAATTGGAAAGGTCCGCAGAAAAGTAGAGTGTCTGGTCCTTTCCATCCAGCACTGCCACCGGAGTACCGTTCACCAGCAGCCCTGGGAAGATGGGCAAGTTGATGTTGGAGAGGGGGTATGGGCACGATCCGGGCACGACAAACAGTTGGAGAGCAGAATACGCAAAAGGGGCTGGCACTGCGGTCAAGAAAGGCGACTCTGACGGAACCTGCTTCAGCACTGTCCGATAGTAGCCGTTCTGCTCGCCTTCCTGCCCAATGACTGAAGAGATGAGCTGGATGGGGACGGTGACGTTCTCTTTGGCGAACAACACATTCGCTCCTTGAAGCGCACCCAAAACGACCGCAGTAAATGTTTCAGCAAGACTGACGGCTTGCGTCAAGTTGGTCGTCGGAAACATATACTGGCAGGCCGATGGCACAAATGAAGTATTTGCTGCCATTAGAGCCGCCTGGGCTGCGATGGCATGCGTCTCCTCTTGCTATATATACACGATACATTAGTGATATATTCTTTGAGCAAGCTGGATTGTGGTCACTAACAGCTAGAACGGTAGAGAATATGTTAATTAATTCCTGCTTGTTGTTCGCCTCGTAGCCCTGCGTTCCATTGGTGATGTTTTGAAGAAGCGAGTTAAAGAATGCCGTCTCAAACAGTTCGTTAAATGTAATGAGCTGGAGAGCAGTCGTGCTCTCAGGACCAAGTTTAGTAGGCAAAGCTATATTCGGCAATTTGCCGCCAGCTTGTTGAGCAAGCACAACTTGTTGGTCGCTATTGGGCTTAGGGAAGCCATTTCCACTAGGCACGGCCGCGCCGGCCGCGAGGCCAATGAGGCCGAGAAGAGGGACAAATTTCATGGCAGAATTAGGCGAGATGCGCAGTATTTGGCAATGAAACTCCAGCCCAAAGCCATGCGTGAGACAGCCATGCCTTTATACACGAGATATCGCCACTAGTAAACTGACAAACCCCGGGCTTCCGGCTGATGGCATCGCCTCCGCGAAACTTCTCTCACTATTGGCAGCCCCGACCTCCCAAATCGGACAGGGCTGATTAGAATTGTTTTGTGTATTTGCAAATAGTCGTCTTTGGTAAACGTGACACCCCTATGACGTACGCCGAATCGGATAGCTATTGGCAGGCCGCCGATCCGGCTGGGCCGTCATAGTCAAGGCTAGTGGCGGAAATCGATGCGCTACGTGGTAAACGGCACACCCAGATAGATGATCTGGGCAAACCATCCGATGATGGAAACTCGGGCTTGCTTTCGTTTATACATCTAGCTACTTTCAGCCATCTCAAGGTAGAGTCGTCGTCAGCCTGGCTGTTCGGAAGGTCATGACGCCGTGACGCCGTGGTGGCGAACGGCCGTCATCCGAGATGAATTGGAACTGTGGGTGAATGAAATATAAGATACACTGATGGCAAGGCTGAGCAGCTTGACTGGTAGTATTTCCAACAGGGCCTTCGCTGAGATGACATTATCATTTTCTGGTAAAAATTAGAGAGAATAGAATGCGATGATATTTACATATTTAAACCCACCTAATATGGACGATGCATACACCATCTGCTTAAACCCAATCATATTTAAATATTATTTCTTGCTCGGCAAACTGCCAAACACTTAGCTTCTACGCTTTTTTCCACCTTCAATACACGCCCTTTTTGTTAGCGTAATTATTCCCGGTATCCGAAATTGCTGCAAGGTAACACAGCCATCGATGGTGTGCGCCGCCTACGATAAGTTGGAAGGCGTTGCTACTCTTGCAATGACGATTTTGGTCTAAACGAACATTTTCGAGATTCGCAAGATGAAATAACGACGTAGTATTTCTCGCTGTTTAAAGAATACCGGGGCTGATTACCTTTTGATATAAAAAACCACATCGGTTTTGTGTCTTTATTGTGCATACCCAGTGCCTCCGTGGACTCTTTGTAAGTGGTACTGGCTCCCAGGTGATGGGTATTGGCTGCCAGCCTCGAGGCAACCTAGGATTTTTTATTAAATCTGTAAACCTAATAGAAATATCAACACTCTTAAAATATCGGATATTTTGAAATTCTTTCGTTCCAATTGTGCAACTATGCTTGTTATAATCACATGCACATACATAATGCGCCACAGCCTGTGCCACAGCCTGTGCCACACAACCCTGCTGCTGCGCCACCTGTGTTGGCGCAGCTCTTGAGGCTGACGTAGTTTCTGGCGACTTGGCGACTTTGACAAGGACACCAAACGTGAAACATGGGCGCATAGAAGAGCTTGGACTCTCATTTCGCCTTGACATCCCTACTTGCCATTTTGGCTCAACTCACACCATCTGTAACCCCGGATTCTCTCCTTCATCCTGTCTAGCCCAATTCACGAGTCTCATGATACACCTACATGGCTGCTGCTGGGGCCCGTGACTTGAACAACTTTGGCCGCGTCCGAGCTAGCCATGATCAGACGGCTGTACAGCGCCATCCAGAACTGATTTAGCCACGACACACCTCCCGGCCCTTGACCCCCGGCGGGATGCCTTCTTCACCTCCGTACCGTCACACCGAGCCGCCCGACTCCCCCGAGCACGACTCCGACTCCGACCTCGAGCTCGACATCCAGGAGCTCGATCCCATCTCCACCGCGCCCACCCGAGGCTCCAAGCCCGAGCCAGCCGACAAGTCGCAAAAGACGTCGCGGATCGCCCTCCGCAACCTGCGTATGGGTGGGCTGCGCAGGGCGGGCAAGCGACATCGTGCCTACGGGGAGCTCGGCCACGATCGCGATGCCGCCGCCGACGATGACGACGACTCGCGCCGCCTCCTGGGCGAACGGGACGATGCTCACGGAGCCGAGGACGGCGCGCCGCTCCTCGGTGGTCGCTCAAGGGACAACCAAGGTCGCAGAATGTCTTTCAACTCTGTCCTAAGAGTGCCGAGCTTCATGTCTGGGACGAGGCGCGGACTTAACGACGAGGAGCCCCCCGAAGATGACGACCCCTCCTCTTCGCGCATCGTCCCCGTTGGATCCGTGCAACCAGTGCGATATCCCACAAATATGGTCTCCAACGCCAAGTATACTGCTTGGTCCTTTCTCCCCATCACACTTTACAACGAATTTTCCTTCTTCTTCAACATGTATTTCCTCCTCGTCGCATTGTCACAAATTATTCCCGCGCTGCGAATCGGATATCTTACAACTTATATTGCGCCGCTGGCATTTGTGCTCTGCATCACCATGGGCAAGGAAGCTTGGGACGACATCGATCGACGTCGGCGAGACAACGAAGCTAACTCGGAGCAATACACGGTCCTCAAGTTTACCGACCCTTCGCCCGAGCCTAGTCCACGGCCCAAGAAACTCCTGAGGTCCGAAATAATGAAGCGCGGATCTAAAAAGGGCCGAAGCGGTGGAACGGACAGAGCTGGATTGTCAGACATTCAGGAGGACCCCGAGCTACAGGCCCGGAAGCCTTCCTCCACAATTCTAGAAATAAGCCAGAAATCCAAGGACCTTGTTGTTGGCGACGTTCTTCGTTTGACCAGAGGTCAACGTGTACCGGCGGACGTTGTCATTTTACAATGTTCCAACAGCGAGACTTTGGATACTGGCAATTCCGATGAGCAGCCTGATCTGGACGATTTGGTATCGTTGGAAGACGAAGCCGGAGCGGACTCCAAGGGTAAACGGCCGGCCACTGAGAGGCATAACCCGGCAGCGACTGCTGTCACTGTTGGTGAAACATTCATCCGAACAGACCAGTTAGATGGTGAGACGGATTGGAAGCTCCGGCTTGCGTCGCCACTCACCCAAAACATCCCACCCGAGGAGTTTGTCCGCTTGAGAGTCAATGGTGGGAAACCCGATAGAAAGGTCAACGAATTTCTTGGAACCGTCGAACTGCTACCGTCTCGCGAGGAGGCCACTCAACAGCAAGCGTCACTCAGGCAAGAAGATGGAGCCGCGACGACTGCAGCGCTGTCCATCGACAATACCGCGTGGGCAAACACTGTTATCGCTTCCCAAGGAAGCACTCTGGCAGTGATTCTATACACTGGACCCCACACACGGTCAGCTCTATCTACGTCACCATCTCGATCCAAAACAGGACTTCTCGAATACGAGATCAACTCGCTTACAAAGATTCTGTGTGCGTTGACGTTGGCTCTGTCCATTGTGCTCGTTGCGCTCGAAGGCTTTGAAAACAGACCTGGAAAACCGTGGTACATCCAAATCATGCGCTTCCTGGTCTTGTTTTCTACCATTGTACCCATCAGTCTGCGTGTCAACCTCGACATGGGAAAGACTGCTTTTGGTCGCTTCATTCAAAGAGATTCTGGCATCCCAGGGGCTGTTGTTCGTACCAGTACGATTCCTGAAGATCTTGGCCGTATTGAATACCTCCTCAGTGATAAAACGGGAACCTTGACGCAGAATGACATGGAGATGAAAAAGATACACATTGGCACAGTCTCTTACGCGAATGAAGCCATGGACGAGGTCAACTCGTATGTCCGCCAAGGCTTCTATGTTCAACCCACAACAGACCCTGCAACGCAAAGCATGCTTATTACCCCGTCTTCAACATATGTCAACACTGTTGCGGTTGGTGCCACCCGAACAAGGAGGGAGATTGGCACCAGGGTTCGTGACGTTGTGTTGGCTCTGGCGCTCTGCCACAATGTGACGCCGACGACTGATGAAGAAGATGGCAAGGAAGTCACGTCGTATCAGGCTTCATCTCCCGACGAGATTGCCATTGTGAAATGGGCCGAGTCTGTTGGACTGAAGCTTGCTTCTCGTGACCGAAAAAGCATGACGCTCGCTGCTACCACGACAGGCCGTCCCGTGGTGCGTGTCAACATTCTTGACGTGTTCCCGTTTACCTCGGAAGGAAAGCGTATGGGTATTATTGTCCATTTTCAGGATGACCTCAATAAGCCAAATGGCGATCTTGGCACTAGCGACATTTGGTTTTACCAGAAAGGCGCAGATACCGTCATGAGCTCAATCGTGGCGGCGAATGACTGGCTCGATGAAGAGACGGCGAACATGGCGAGAGAGGGTCTGCGGACCTTGGTTGTGGGCAGGAAGAGGCTATCGCATCATCAGTACAAAGAATTCTCGTCTAGATACCACGAAGCATCGCTGGCGATTAACAATCGCGACGTTGGGATGCAAGCGGTTGTTGCGCAATACTTGGAGAAGGACCTTGAGCTTCTTGGCGTTACTGGTGTCGAAGATAAGCTGCAGCGCGATATCAAGCCGTCTCTGGAGCTCCTCCGCAATGCGGGCATCAAGATTTGGATGCTGACGGGCGACAAGGTGGAAACTGCACGATGTGTGGCGGTAAGCTCGAAGCTTGTTGCGCGAGGACAGTACATTTACACTGTTGCCAGACTGAAGCGCAAGGACAATGCTCAAGAGCACCTCGACTTTTTGCGCAACAAGACAGACGCCTGTCTCTTGATTGATGGCGAGAGTCTAGCACTGTTGCTTAATCACTTTCGTATCGAGTTCATCTCTGTGGCTGTCCGTCTTCCGACCGTCGTGGCATGCCGCTGCAGCCCGACGCAAAAGGCCGAGATTGCAACTTTGATCAAGGAATACACCAAGAAGCGAGTCTGCTGCATCGGCGATGGCGGCAACGATGTTTCCATGATCCAGGCTGCCGATGTCGGTGTCGGCATCGTCGGCAAAGAAGGTCGGCAAGCGAGTTTAGCGGCCGACTTTTCCATTGAGCAGTTTTGCCATCTCGTCAAGCTGCTCGTGTGGCACGGACGCAACAGCTATAAGCGCAGCGCCAAGCTCGCGCAGTTTGTCATTCATCGCGGTCTCATCATTGCCGTCTGTCAGACCATGTACAGCATTGCCCTCAAGTTTGAGCCCGAGGGCCTCTACATTGACTGGCTCATGGTTGGATACGCCACCGTCTACACCGCCGCGCCGGTGCTGTCCCTGGTCCTGGACAAGGATGTCGACGAGAACCTGGCCAACCTGTACCCCGAGCTGTACAAGGAGCTCACCACCGGCCGGTCGCTGTCGTACCGTACGTTCTTCGTGTGGGTGTTTGTGTCCATCTACCAGGGCGGTATGATCCAGGGCCTGTCGCAGATCCTTACCGGCGTTGAAAACAAGAATATGACGGCAGTCAGCTACACGGTGCTGATTCTAAACGAGCTGCTGATGGTGGCGATTGAGATTACCACCTGGCATCCCATCATGATTGTAAGCATCCTGGGCACGTTTATGATGTACATTGGATCCATGCCGTTTCTTGGTGAATATTTCAACTTGGAGTTTATTATCACATGGTATGCTACATTCCTCAATCATTTCAGTGTCTTGACTTCGGCTGTTTCTAACACTCTGCGCAGGGGCTTTGTTTGGCGTGTTCTGGCCATATTGTCAATTTCGCTTGTGCCCCCGTACGCGGCGAAGCTTATTAGGAGAACGATGAAACCGCCGTCGTACAGAAAGGTACAGAGTCGATAGAGTAGCCGGCAAGTATTTTAGAATTTACTGTGCATTTTTATTATGGCGACTTTTTGTCTCTTGACTGCAATTGCCGTGTTCCACATCACGGGGACCATCAAGTCCCACGGCATGGATGAACACAAGTAACTTATCCTCTCCCTTGCTCTGTTACTAATTTTAGGGCTATTTTCTCATGCATATTTCCACAAGACATTGCAGCAATAGAGCCTGCAGTGGGATGCAGTTGTAATGCACATGGAGACGAGCTTTTGTCTGTCGGCGATTGTATACAGACATACTGCACCATCTGGTGCACTGGTCCTTACAGGGGGCTCGCCGTGAATACTGCTGACCCCCAGGAGACTTGCAGTGATGTGCGCTCTTTCATTCCAATCACTATATACAGCATATATACATTCATTCCCAGGTGTCTTCTCCATGGTCCGTCCTCCTTCATCTCACCACGTCAACACGCTCACCAAGCAATGCATTCCTTGAGAAGCGGATGGTCCTTCTGGTAGATGGCCTTTTTGTGCGGCTGATCGCCCGGCTTTCCGAAGCCGTAGAACGAGTCGAGCTCGACGCCGATATCCACCGAAAAGTGAACCGAGCTGGTGTTTGAGCACGCGCTCGGCTCGTGAACATCCGCGCCAATCGCAAACGCAAGATACGGCGCCGCCAGGCCCAAGCCGCCCGTGACGTGCTTCCCGAGGATCTTGCCGGACAGGTCCAGCGTCATCAGCGGGTTGACCCGCGCGGTCGCGTCCACCCTGCCCGAGACGCTGGGCCCGATGCGCTTGAAGCGCGGGTCCAGCCCGGTCGAGCCCTTGCCGATGGCGATGGACTGGCCGTCGGGAAAGTCGAGCTCCGCGCCGACGACGCTGGTCACCTTGCCGCTAATGTCCGAGACGGAGAGGACGATGTCGAGGGTGATCTCGGGGGTGATGGTGACGACGTCGCCGACCTTGAACTCGGCGAGCGGGAACTTGGCGATCCGGAGGCTGCCGGAGAGATGCGAGGTGGTGACGGCGGCGGAGGCGGTGACGGCGACGGCGAGGCGCACGCGGACGTTGTCGGCGGTGACGGCGGAGGCGGTGAAGCCGTGCTTGGTCGAGATGGTGATGTCCGTCTCGAGGCTGCCGTGGGAGCCGCAGTCGGAGCAGTCGACCGAGATGTGCGCGGGACCGACGTCGGCGTCGTAAAAGTGCTTGGTAAAGGTGTGCTCGAGGCTGATCTTGGCCTTTTTCGAGTAGCTCGCCCGCCGGCCGAGCGTGTCCTGGCCCGCACCGTCCTCGCCGGAGCCACCGCCGCCAATGTTGACGGTGGCGTCCTCGACAAAGTCGCTCCACTGGCCGACGGTCTGCACGGCGAGGCGGACGAGGCCGGCCGCGTCGTCGTAGGTGACGCCGGAGACGTGGTACGGCTGCCGGCCGTGCTCGCCGCCGCACCCGGGCGCGTCGACGACGTAGACGAGCGTGTTGGCGGCGTCGGCGGCGACCCAGGCCCAGGCGCGGCGGGCGGCGGCGACGGTCGTGGCCGAGTGGAAGCGGACGGTGACTTGCTTCGCGTCGGAGCAGTCGACGGAGCTCACCAAGTCGGACAGGTGGTGCCCGTTGAGCAGGCGGTACCCGGGCTTGGCCGTGACCGTCATGTTGGCGAGGAGTCCTGAATGGGATTCGTGTTAGTCTTGAAGCGGGAGGACATGTGTGCTAGGAAGGGAGACCTACCCTCGTCCTCTTGAGTCCAGTAGAAGCTGTCCTCTTGAAGGAGTGTCAGGTCATAGTTGCCACTGGCGACGATGCCCTGACCAGTGCTGGGTATGGGAGCGGCAGGGGAGAAGACAATCCGAGGTGCGGCAGCAGCAGCCTCCGCAACAGCCCGCTGGATAGGGTTGGCGACGACAGTGCTGGCGAGGGCACCGAGGACAGGAAGAACAACCTTGGAGAACATGGTGAGCTTGCTAGTCTTTGCTCGAACGACTTTGATCTGGTCTGAGGGAGAGACTTACAAGGCCATGGGGCTTACATGGCTCTTATATGCTTGATGTGAGTGCCGACGGCCTCATGTCAGACAAAGAACACTTGGTCAACCCAGAGATTTTGCCAAAGCACCGCAGCTCGAAATGTAAATCCGTCTACATCATTCCGTCCGGCCGTCAAGTAGCCAAATACGACGGCGGGCAGCCGGAGCACCATATCAATGTCAGACCAAGGTAGCATTGCATGGAGCATAAGCGATTGGTCAAGTCCGCGGTGGAACCTGTTATAAATTATCGACTACTGGACTAATGGAGGTAGTATCATGCAATTCGTTTGTGTGTACAGAAATGCGACGGAAGGGTTGAGAAGCCCGAAGGGTAGCATTTACCTTGCGCCATTCGCGGCACCAAAGCCTAGGTTGGAAGCAAGGTCCAACTCGGCAGGGCCATGAAAGAGGAGCGAGTGTTTATTTCTCCATCTTATTCGCGGCATCTCCGAGTTCTCAATCTTGTCCGCTTGGCTGTGATGCAAGCTATGATCGTCTCAGTGTATTGCAGTAGGTCCCGCATTCGGCGATCCTTCGGTGCCAGTTACGTTTCGGCCCTTGCAGCAAAGCTGAAAGACACCCTCCCTTGGTCGTCCGTACCATTGGCGATGGGGCCTTCCAAGAATAACCTTGTCTTCTTTTGGCTCCTTTGCGACCTTGGCTCGATCTTGTCGATCAGGACACGAATATATCGGCGTCTTTGTCCTTGGCGGACTGATGAACTAGAACGGATATCAAGCGAGACTGCAAGGCTGAATCGAAGACCCGGCCTGGAAATGAGTTGTCCCTTTCCACTTCTCTTTCCACTCCGCTCGTTCAATAGTTGCAGTTGCAACTGTACAAAAGTCCGTCTGAAGAGTGAGGCAATTGCGGGTATGGCTCGTTATAGCGACAATGATGCGCGCCAATCTCGCCCGATTCGTCCGATTCCCGAATAAAGGAGCCAGATTATCGCATTTTTCAATACAGTTAGCCATTTCCGCTTGTACTCGGGCAATATATCAGAGCCCTTTGCGGACATTGAACCTGTGGTGGTGGCGCCGCGATCCATCCATGTAAGCCATTTTTCTTGGCGATATTCGGCAGGGTTAGGTGACACGGAACAGTGTCGGCGTTATTCCTGCTGCTTCTAATCCCCGTCAAGAAATTCTAGAAATGTTTCAGTACGAGTTCACGCTGTGGCCAACACACAAGACAAGAGAGACCCAGCACCAAGCTGAACACTTGCGGCATTTGCATAACAACGCGCGAGACAACTTGGCCGAGGCTGAGTTACATAGTACATAGTGGCGGGCGCACTTGAGAACGGCATGAAATTGATAGATTGAATCCTGCAATTGTAAGCCATATTGCATGTGAGTAGTTTTGGCGCCTCTCGCCGTCCAAGCATGTACCATCACACATTGCACGTCATCAAGTCCAATCAATGCGTCAGACGTCGAGCGCATGAGTAATATCCAATATACTAGGATCGTATGTACAGAAAATAACTACATGAATCTATCTTACAGCTTCAAAACTAGCCAATCGGCGGCGAAATTCGAGTTCCTCCTACGCAGCTCCCCAGCTACGCCGCCCACCGCACCCTGCGTCTCGACGCCGCCGAGCCACACTTTGGGCCCTGCATAGTGCGATATGAAGCCTTCCGGACCCGATACCATCAGAAGGTTCTTGCCGCGGCTCTCCGTCAGGCACGTGCACGGCCGCGCCCCGGACGGCTCAAACTCGGACGCCGGCGCGTGGAACTTTTGGTTGTGCGGCTGGCAGTCCGTCGCGCTGGGCGTCGTCGGCGCCGCGTCAGCGCGCTGTACCGCCATCGCGATGTGCGAGGCGCGGAACTGACTGCTCTCGTCGTCGATGCCGACGTGGATGCGCAGCCTGCTCCCGTAGCGAGCCTTCATCGCGTCCAGTTCGCGGCCCAGCGGGCTGGCCGCCGTGATGGGATGCTCGGCCTCGGACGGCTCTGGTCTCGATCTTTGTCGGAGCCCGCTCCACCAAGATAACGGCTCCGGTCTCAGGAGGACGTCGGGGGCTTGCTGGAGCTCTTCCCGACTCCGGATGGCCCAGAGCAGCGTGAAGCTCGTGTCATCGTGGCTGTCTAGCACGGCTCGGGCCACCTGCATGGCCGGCGCGACGCCGGTGCCGCCCGCGAGGAACACTACGTTTCTCTGCGAGCCCAGTCGGGCGGCCACGTCGAAGCCCGGGTGCGTGCCGCGCAGCCAAACCTCCCGCCCGATGCCGAGCCGGCCCAGGTACGTGGACATTTCGCCGCCGGGGATCGACCGCACGTAGAACCGCAGCTTGCCGTCCTCCAGCCGCTCGCCTTCCAGCGGAGGCAGCGGCGTGTAGTTGCGCGCAATCTGCACCTCGGGCTGCTTGAACTCGACGGACCAGAGCGGGTAGCGCCAACTGGCGCGGTCGGCGGTCAGATACCTTGGGCTGGGATTAGGGTGCTGCGGTGCGACCGTGAAGATAAAGGACGTTGCCGAGATTTCATCGCGCGAGGTTATCGTATAAGGGACGAAGGTGTCCTGGTTGAGAACCTTTTCTTGCGACGAGGGTGTCGCGAGATAGTAGACGGTACCCCCGGCAATGAGGAGAACGGCGACCAGAGCAGGACTTGCAGCGCGAGCTTGCAACTGGTTCTTCATGCCCATTTGATATCCATTTGGTCTCTTTATAGGCTTCTGCGTCGATAATGGTCGCGCACACGACGCCATGGATGGTATCGAGGGAGGATGAGCTAGGCCTGGGGCAGAACCACTGCCGAGGATGCGGCCACAGGTCCCTATTATCCTCCGAGAGCCATTCATCGTGCTGGCCTAGAATTGTATATTCCGATGGTTCAGGTGTTATCGCCAAATCATTCCCAATGATTGTGGGTAAATTACAGCTCGTGAATTGAGCTGGTGGTGTCTGGTTCAGCTAGATTCTGAGGACAAACATCGTGAGATGAGCAGCAGTTTTCGGTACTGAGTCACGTGTAACATTGAGCCAGGACGCAGCAGCCAACACAGGTGGTATGACGCTTTCTTGCCATTATGGGAATTTGGAAAATTATAGCTTTGAAATTGACTGCCCTTGGATTTTATTTTATTTTTCACGAAACAATAGAAAGGATGTTGCGACATGAAGGAGTATGGAGGGGGCCTCTAGGGCAGCATGACAGCTATATACATACGTACATACGTACATACATATCTAAGTTGAGGATGGCGATTTCTAATGTCCAAGCCAAAAGCCCGTCTACAAATGATACAGTTATTCTAAAATACACCTGAGCCCTCCATTATATCCTCAAGATGCGCCTCTGAGGGTCTATGCCGCCTCTAAACATGTCCGCTACAATGTTCCCCTTCACTATCGTCTCTTCAATAAGACCCTCCACGTGCTTCGGCTCAACGCGGCCATACCATAGACCGTGGCCTGCGAAGCGATGCGGGGACCCGTCTGCCATTTTCTTCCCGGGCGGGATATAAATGATGATGTTGCCCGCAAACTTGTGCCCGCCAATGTGGCTGATGACCCCAACCCTCGCCGTATCCTTGGACGGGCCGGCATCGCCCTCCAACTGCGGCGCCTCCATGTCCGCCCGCACCCGCACCGGCCCCTGCAGGACCTCGAGTCCCTTGCGCCGCAGCTGCCCCTCAAACTCGTCGCGCAGGAGAGGCCCGAGGATACCACAGCGCATGTCGCGCCCGCCGTGGCCGCAGATGAGGACGAGGGTGTCGGTCACGTCCTGGACGCCAGGCAGCAGGCCCTGGTACGCGTCGTTGCGGGTGAGGATGTCGCGGTGCACGGGCGAGAGCCCGTCGTGGGCCGAGTGCAGCTTCTCGGGCAGCAGGTAACCCTTTGCAAGCGCCTGGACGTGATCGAACGAGACGCGCGGCAGAGAAGGCACGTATTTGAAGCTGGGTAGCAGATAGACGGAGGTGTTCTGCACCTCGGCCCGTGGTGGGACTGAGCTGGGTAGTGAGCTGTTGACGAGCGCAACATTGTGGAATGGCTGTGAAAATGTCAGTATGGGGGGCATACTTGGAAGCCCTTTATTCTGAGCACAAAGCCCGAGCATCTTACATCGGCATATGTGCCGCCCCGGCCGAACAGCTCCTTCAAATCTGCAGCCAGATTGTCCCCGCCGTTCTCCTCCTCAATCTTGGAGGGCCAGTCATCCTTGCCGGTGCAGATGAGCACCTGCTCCGCATACCCCGCGATGACACCATTCATCGGGCTTTTCTGGTCGATCTCGAGGCCTTCCGGCATCACCGGCATCTCTGCACACTCACACGTGGGCGACGGACATGTTGGCACCGTCGGCAGCGGGAGCGGTTTGGAGGCAAAGGCACGGCGGGTTGGCGTCGCAGTAAGCGAGGTCCTATTGACAAGCTGCCATGTCTGTCGTGTCAATTGCCGCAGCATCTGTCGTTGCGGCATGGTTGGCGACCTGCTTCTGCATGTGTAAAATGCGAAGTTGTGATTACGCATGGATTACGGGACCTCTGATTTGCCCAAGCTCGGAGACCGATGCACGAGTGCTGTTACCACCATTACTAAGATGGCCACGCAAATCTTGTACGTACACAGTACATGTTTACTGTAAACAACAAGCAGATGGAATCTTTGCATCATTTATCTCGTCAGGAAAGTATAGAAATGGCGTTCACCCCTACGAACAAAAAAGAAGGGCAAAAAATCAATCAGTACGCAGCGTAGAGGAAAGTTGCGCGAACCGGGATTCGAACCCGGGACGCGTGCTTGGGAAGCACGCATGCTAACCACTACACTATCCGCGCAGGAAAATGTTAGCGAGTGGGGAACTCAATTTATCTTATAAAGGTAGAGAACAATGCCCCACTTAGTTTATCTTCTTGCCCCTCCCAACTTTCTGCTTAGCTGGATTTCCAGCAACATACCTGGTCACCTCTACGTCAATCTCTCGGCACAACAGCACTCGATCGGACTCGCGCATACACACAGCGCTGTGGAAGCACGACACCATGGCAAGCAAGGTCGAGCGTATCGTGGCTGGACTGCTAGAAACGATTGCCGCCGGCGACTACTACAAAGCCCATCAGGACGCCAACTCCAAGGCCATCCGCTATATCCACAAGAAGGACTGGAGTGCAGCTATCGAAATTCTCTACAGCGTAGCCCAAGCGCTCCTCAAGGCCGGACATGGCGGCAGCGGCGGAGACTTGTGCAACCAGCTTGTCGACGTCTACAAGCAGGCTGGGCTCGGGCCCAACGAGAAGAACAATGAACGACTATGCACTTTGCTGCGCCTGTTTGACAGCGAGGAGCCCACGCGCAATGAGTTTATCAAAAAGATATCGGGGTATGTGGCGATATTCTACAACATAATTCTCTCTTTTCGGTATCTATCCTTTGATGCTAACTAGATTTGTTCAGCTGGTCGGCCAACGACCCCCAACTGCACCACGAGGTTGGCTCGCTCTACGCCTCAGAACACAACACGGACGAGGCCGAGAAGCACCTGATCCGCGGTACAGAAAAGTCTGCCAAGGTTCTCTTCAAGATGGAATACGCGTGGTATAAGGAGTCGGGCAAGGAGTCGGTCAAGCGCGCGCCCTGGTTCGCCGCCCGCGCCATCCTGCCGAACCTGCTCGTTGGCAACGTGCGCGACGCCAACGCCTGCTATCGCCTGTTCGTCGACGCGCTGCGCGCAGACTACCCTGATCTGGCTGTGGAGGACGTGCCAGCGCCGTTGGGCACGGGCGCGGAGGTGCTGCACGTGTTCTCCGACCTGCCGCTGCTCAACTTTCTGGGTCTGCTGCTGCTGACCGTGCAGCGTGGCACGCGCAACATGTTCCTCAAGCTCAGATCCAACTACGCGGCGCAGGTCGGCGAGATCGAGAGTGGCGACTGGGCCGAGGCGCTGGAGAGGATCGAGGATATGTACTTCAGCGCCCCGAGGCCGGCGCAGAGTGACCCGCTCATGGACATGATGAGCAGAGTGTTTGGCGGCGGCGGTGGTGGTGCGGGTGGCCAGCCGCCGCAACAGAAGGGGAGACCTGCACTCCCGGCGGAGGCGGTCGACTAGAGATCGGCTAGGTATTTCCGTTAGAGCATAGAGTGGATTCAAGCGTCATGATAGAGCTTCGTTCGACAGCCATGTGCCACGAGTGAGTGAGCATTTGAGCGTGCAGAGTGAACCAGGCTTAGCCTCGGGGTTGCTGTTCCGGTTCGAACATCCAGTTGTCTTCGGCTAACGAGTCAACTTTGGCACGTAGACTTGCTCGAACTACTTCTAGTAGATCTGCTCAAGTCAGCCTCAGGCGCAACAAACGTCGTAGAGACAACGCGTACCTTCATGCTGGTCAGGCACCGCAGTGTAGTTGATCCGATGCTGCACAACAGCTTCAGCCAGTCTCTGCCGCTCTTCTATACTTGACATTAGCACGCGGTCCAACTTGACCAGACAAGCCGACGTACGCTCCGTTTCCTGCCTGGCATCCAGCGCCATCTCGTCCATGTCGTCAAACGGCAGCACCGGCGCGCCGTCCAGGTCAATATCCCCATTCTGATTGCGCACCACAATCTCACATGTCTCCGCCATGCGGTGCTGCTGGTGCTCCTCCGCCGCCAGGCGCCCCGCGGCTGGGTGAGTCGCCGACGCCGCCGCCGCCGCCGCCGCCGCGGCAGTCGCGGAGAGCAACGACGCGCTGCTGCTCGCCCCGTTGGCGGCGGCCCCCGTGGGTCGCCTGATCAGGTGGCTGCGGAAGAGGTTCGTCCGGTCCCGCGAGGGCGCGGCCGGCGGCGCAGAGGCTGTGCTTGCTGCGCTGAGCCGTGAGCGCTGCAGCGGGGGCGGGGGGTGGTGGGAGGCGCCGTTCACGTTGCGACCACGATCGTTCATGGCTGGCACTGGTTCTTCCGCTTTGGTTGGCTTTCGTCAAGGTCCGGATGATGAGATGCAGATGGTGAAATTGAAATTTCGCAAGGGGGTGCTTGCTCTTGTCTTACAGGCTGCACGGCGCTAACAATTCTGTATCCCTTCAAAGGGTGGATGGCAGCCAGCTTTGGTGGGGCGTGGTCAGGTACGCGCGTGAATCGAGCCCTGTCATGGCCGATCAATAGGAAGGTTGTTTGATGGTCTATGAAGTACTTCTTTCAGGTGAGCCATTGCAAAGGTCAACGCTTTCATGTTGTAAAAAAAAACTATGCTAAAACTATTCAAGTCGGGCCAACCGAATCACATACAGCTAGCTGTACTCGTACACAGTTCTCAAAGGAAAGCAGTGGCCATTTCCTTTGAACAGAATCGTATTAAGTATGCTCATTGCGCATAGAGGCCAAGGAAGTTGTTTCATTGTATCGTGTTCAAAGCGACAGGTTGTACGAGTACTCGTCCTCCATATTCTGCGTAATCCAAAGCACGACGGAGCTACAGAGTGGTTAGCCGGCCGAGCAAGACAGTCACGGTGTAGGGAGAATGTAGCATACCTGAAGCCTACCAGAGCGTTGCTAGCCAACGTCTCGATGCCCATGCCCAGCGCTGGGAATCCGACGCTCGGTACGATGTACTTGAGAACGAATACGGCGACGCCGCCCGCCATACCACCCGCCAGGGCCGCGAATCCGAGGAACAGCACCACCCGGGCCTTCCAAGCAACACCGGAGCCGCTGTAACTAAACGAGTCGGCGCTCAGGCGCTGCTTCTCGACCGAGTTGATGATGAGCATGCCGAGCGAGGAGAAGATGAGCGGCAGCCAGTCAACGAACTTGACGTGGATGGTGGATCCGTTGCTGGCCGACTTGGACCACACGGCGGCATCGAGCATGGTGTAAAAGGCGAGGGAGAACTGCGTCGGTTTCGTGTCAGTCGCGGTGGACTCGGTGCGGAGACGAGTTGCCGTCTCTTGCTCGGAGCTGCGAGCTGCGAGCTGTTGCGCCGGGCAGTTCGGATGCGTCATCGGGACGCGGCGCCAATCAAGAGCATGCGGTGAAAGGGAAAGAAGTCAACCTACCAAGCCTCCGGCCGCGTAGATGCCGGCGTTGCGAGCCCATATGCTGTTGAGCCACTCGGGCTTCGAGAACTTCCAAAGTCGGTCCTCCTCCATGGTGGGTTGCGGTAGAATAGCTCCGAGCGCTGTCGTTTATCGGCGAGAAGGGTGGCGAGGCGAGTATAGAGGCGCAAGCAGATGCCTAGTAGAGTGCTATGGCTGCACAGGATCGGGATCGTCGGTCGAAGCTTTTTGACGTGCTGATGCGAAGGTGAGCTGTCTAGGATGTTGCAGCGTAAGTCGCTGGAGGCTGGGGCGGTTCCGATGACGAAGCCAGTGGTCGCAACAGGCAAGAGTCACGTGTGCCTGAAACTTTGGTGAGAGGATGTGTGACTTGAACAATATCAGCAAATAATAAGAAGAAAATTCTTAGACGAATCAGGGAATACTTTGCTCATGGGATTTTTTGGATTCTTTAAAATTACTTTACTACAATTCTGCAGCGTTGTCGAGTGATATCCCTTGCAGTTCAATACGGTCGACGCTTTGTCAAGCTAGCGCTTAAAGATGGCGGGTCAAATTGTGTAGCGAATAGCAGCGTAACCGGCCTCGTAGCACAGTTATAGTTTATTGTGAGCAGCTAAATAGGTTTACCGTCCTTCTAGTTACGGCTTGAGCACTGTCATGGCCGTGACTGCTTGTCACTAGACGCCACTAAATTCGGTTGATTTGAAAGAGCATGTCAACGATGTCACTCTTTGCTGCATTAATTAGGAAGCACTGTAATAATGGTGACAGAGTTGACTGTCAAGTGCTAATCTGCAAGTCATAGTCAAATGCTGGTTTAGCCAATCAGAGTTGAATATTTACCAATTTCAGGCCCCACTCGGCTCCGTCTTCGGCTTGCGCAATAGACTTGATTAGAGTCAATTGGCTTCCGAAAAGCTTCTCAAAACTTCAGCCTCTATCTTTCTGATAGCGACCTACAGATTCTTGCATATCATGTCGTACAGACCAGTTCGTCGCCGCCACTCCACAGCAAACTCTTCTTTTTTACATGCTAATTGCGTTTTTCTTAGGTCGCTGCCTCCGCGCAATGGGCGCGCATACTTAGCCGAGGCCGACACGGGCCAATCGCAAGGACGATAATTGCCAGCCAACGTATTCCTTGCACAGCATCCGTTTCTCGACACTTACAATGCCAATTACGTACGATTGGGTCGACATCTGCGAACCGCGCAACCATCGCCAATGAATCGTCTACGGAAACCTCATGGGCCTCTTCAGGCGAGCAACGGAGAGGGCCTCAGACCCTGACTGAAAAGATTATCCAAGACCACGCCGTTGGGTTACCTTCAGGAAAAACTGTCCGTAGCGGTGACTACGTTCAGATTCAACCGTGGAGAGTAATGACACACGACAATACGCTCGCTTGCGCTAAGAAGTTTCACTCGATGAATGTACCCGAGGTCAAGAACCCTGATCAGCTGGTGTTCGCGCTAGATCATGCGATCCAGGACAAATCCGAGGCCAATCTCAAAAAGTATGAGATGATTGAGGCCTTTGCGAAGAAGCACGGTGTTGCTTTCTACGGTGCCGGGCACGGCATCTCTCATCAAATTATGGTACGGGCATTGCAGAACCCAGAGGATTTGGATAAAACCAACCGCTAACATCTGCGCAGATCGAGGAATTATATGTCTGGCCAGGCAAGCTATGTGTAGGCTCGGATTCACACTCGACAAGTTACTCGGCGCTTGGGGCTGGAGGATTCTCTGTCGTGCGAACTGATGCCGCCGGCATCTGGGCAACCGGCAAGAGTTGGTTCCAGGTCCCTCCAGTTGCCAAGGTCAATCTGACTGGTGTTCTGCCCCCTGGCGTTGCTGGAAAGGACGTCATCGTTGCGCTATGCGGGTTATTCCAAAGCGATGTCCTCAACCACGCAGTAGAGTTCTCGGGATCCGAGGAGACCATGGCCAGCATCCCGATAAGCGATCGGATCTCAATTAGCAACATGTGCACAGAATGGGGTGCGCTCACAGGACTTGTACGTATTGTGTCACTACTGCATGCAGTACGAAAGATGCCGGCTAACAATATGTCTCAACAGTTCCCCGTAGACAAGACTTTGGAGCGCTGGCTGCGGTACAAGGCGACGGAAGCGGCCATGTTCCCTGAACGTACCACAAAGGACCGAATTACACATGAGAAAGTGGACGAACTTTTCGCGAACCCCATCAAGGCCGACCCCGATGCCCAGTATGCCAAACAGCTGTACATCAACCTTTCCACCGTCTCGCCATACGTTTCAGGTCCCAACTCTGTCAAAATCTCGACTCCACTAAACGAGCTTGCGCCGCAAAAGATCAAAGTCGACAGGGCATACATTATATCATGTACTAACAGCCGAGCGCCCGACATTGCAGCGGCGGCGAAGGTATTCAGGGACGCTGCCGAGCGGAACGGAGGGAAGATTCCTAAAATTGCGGATGGAGTCAAGTTCTACGTTGCGGCCGCTTCGGCTCGCGAGCAGGAAGCTGCACAGGATGCAGGCGACTGGCAAGTACTGGTTGAAGCAGGCGGGATAGAGCTTCCGTCAGGCTGTGGCCCTTGCATCGGTCTCGAACCGGGTCTTCTGGAAGCTGGAGAGGTTGGAATCTCGGCCTCTAACCGCAACTTCAAGGGACGCATGGGAAGTCGCGAGGCATTGGCCTATCTAGCAAGTCCAGAGGTTGTGGCTGCCAGCGCTCTGAGCGGCGTGATTTCCGGCACGGAAGCCTTCCAGGTCCCTGATAATTATCAGGGTGTTGAGCATGGCTACGGCACCGGAGCACCAGAGACGGTGGAGAGCCAACTCGGGAATGCCCTTGAGCAGCTCGAATCTCTCATCGGCCGCGTCGAATCCTCCGTCGGTGGCGAGGCGTCGGAAGAGGGCGGCGGTACCAAGATCCTCCCCGGCTTCCCAGAAAAGATTACGGGAGAGATTGTTTTCTGTGACATGGACAACCTAGACACGGACAACATCTACGCCGGCAAATACACGTACCAGGACGACATCACCAAGGAGACCATGGCCAAGGTATGCATGGAGAACTACGATCCGACGTTTGGCGACGTTGCCAAGCCCAACGACATTCTTGTGTCGGGATTCAACTTTGGCTGCGGTAGCTCGCGAGAGCAAGCCGCAACGGCTCTGCTGGCAAGGCAGATCCCGCTCGTAGTGTCGGGAAGCTTCGGCAGCATCTTTTCGCGCAACAGCGTCAACAACGGGCTGCTGGGGCTCGAGGTGCCGCGCCTGATCGAACGCCTGCGCGCCACGTTCACGGACAAGATCCCGACGCGGCGTACAGGCTGGACCCTCACGTGGGATGTTGGCCGGAGCGTCGTGCAGGTGCAGGAGGGCGAAGGCGGCGAGCAGTGGGAGGAGAAGGTGGGCGAGTTCCCCGAGAACTTGCAGGAGATTATTGCAAAGGGCGGCCTAGAGAAGTGGATCATGTCCCAGGTGGCAGAGGCGTAAACTATATACCAAAAGGTGGTTTGATTAGAAAGTGTTTTGGTCTTTGGAAGAGACGAGAGAGTGATCTCAGAGTTTGGCATATGCAGTAACAAGCAATGTATAAAGGCAATTCTTTATGGTTATGTGAGGGCTCCATCTTGGCTGAGGCATCCTAACGCAGCCTATAGATCTTTGTAAACATAGCATAACGTGTTTCGAAGCCCTCATAGGCTGCTACTTGCAGGCTGGAGACCGGACTTGCTCCGAGACAAGTCCAATATGCTGTCCGAGTCCTCCACGGAAGATGGACAGCAGCGGCAGCGTGGAAAAGAAGTCATGACTCAATGTGTAGCGTCTTGGACGCTGCGGACAACTCGGCATCGTCACCATTGTGGCATGTCTCGGAGAACCTGGCCCCTCGAGAGAGGGTGCATGTCCTCTGGAAAAGCCCTCCACCTACTTCTAGGACAGGACACACTATTGACCAGATATGTGGCTGTTGAGGGTGCGTCTCGGCAATTCTTGTGTGATATGCTGGCGTCAGCATCCGCTCGAGTGGCCGCAGCGTGCATGAGATCGGCCAGCCACTCCTCCATCAAGCTATATTTTGTGCAGATGAGAGAGGCATGCCGTTGACAACGGGGGAGGACCGGCGTGGCATCCAGCTCAAAGATGGAATAGAGTCCCCCTTGTAGCAAGTCTAGGCAGTTGGGGGACGGACCCCATCTGCTGTATGCATGTGCGCCTCGAGGGCTGAATACTAGGCGAGCAGCAATGTCTCATTTCGAGAATAGAGGGAAGAAAGGACTGTATTGTAGCAAGCTTTGATTTATCGAGGCCCATGTTGCTCCCTGCCCTATTTCCTCTGCTTCCCTGTGCCTTTGCTGCAGGAGAGCAGGAAGCAAGACTCTGCTCGGCTGTAGACCTGTAAACCTACCAGGATGATGAGAAACCGTGTCAGCTCAACTCGTTGTCTTTCAGCTCTAGTCAAAAAGGCCTCATCATGCGGCATAGCCAATCTCGAGAAGGAGATGCCTCTCACCTTTAGTCTGAATCATCCTTGAAAATAGTTCCCAGAGAGACGAGCTCATTGGCGTCCTTGGTGCCGGTAAAGCCGAGCAGGATGCCGTTGCCCACGTCCTGGGCGTGCTCGGAGCCGCCGGTGCCGCCGTGGTCAAACTTGCGGCCAGAGTGCGTCTCCCACTTGATGTGGTCGACGCGGGCGCCGGTGCAGAGGTTCATCGTCTTGATCTTCTCGTTGCTGTCAAAGGTGAAGGAGTAGGTGGTGCCGGTGGTGTGCCCCTTGGTGCGCTCGGTGCCGTCGCTGTACTTGACCTTGATGGCCTTGATCAGCTTCCTGTCGCTGAAGTTGCCGCTTCCCTTGTCGACCCAGACGGTGACGGTGTTGACGGCGTTGAGGTTCTGGCTAATCTCAAAGTCGGCGTCTTGGGCGGTGGTGGTGCCGCCTTGGTTGGGGTTCCCGACCTTGGGTGGAGGAGCGGCCATGTTGACTTTGGTAACAGGTTGTGGAGGGCAAAGTGAGTAGTTTTAGTAGGGGTTGACTCTGTATATTGCAATTGAGTAGAGGAGAGAGGAGGAGAGAGTCTTGGCCGTAGATCGCAGGGGAGCCTGGAGGCTTTTATAAGTGTTGCTGCAGGGCTTTCTGCACACTTTCCGTCCTAATTCAAGGGCAGGAACGTAGTAGTTTTCTGAATGATGGTAAATGACTTGACCTTTGGCGCAAGTCTCGCGCACAATCTCTACCAGACTACCTACAGTGATGATTCTCCATCTCACCTCACACCATCAACTACCCAGTATCTCTCTGATTGGAGACTCGAAGCGAGTGGCAGCGCAGCATGAATGCGATGAATCCAGTAGAGATATGCATGGTCGGTCATTCAGCAGCTATCTTATGGGTGGTCAGCAACGTTGAAATCGGCAAATCGGCTTGGTGGCGAGGCCGAGGCTTCTTCCATTGAGTCGTTGTCGCATTATCACGACCAATGGCTGGAGGGGAGGCGCGGGGTGCTTGTCGGAGTTTGTCATTCAGGTAGGTCACGGTTCAGCTTTTGGATAATATGTTCATTTTTCGTGATGATGCTATCAAGTAGATGTAGACCTCGTCTTGTCAAGGGTGGCATTGAGAGCTCCCGGGTAGGTGGTACTTGAACTTGTATTTGTCCTGTGAGCTCCAGGGTAGGTGGTTCTTGTACTTGGTACTTGTCCTGTGAGCCTTCCCGTATCGAGGTCACTAACTAACTAGTTTGGAAAACGGAAACACAAAGAGGGTCAGCCTCATCAATGCAACTTTTCTTCCCTGCATTCTTCTCTCGCCTCTGCCGCCGTTTTCTGCCCGGAACGTGTCCCTTTTTTCTTCTTCTTTTATTTTTTCGCATTCCCCTCGTTTTGCGCCATTATTCTCGTCCTGGCCCACCGGAAGCAACGACTCTGCCCCGCCGCGAAATCAGTCGACAACAAGCCTCCCCTTCTCCCCCCCCCCCCCCCCTGACGACAAGACATCAGGCCAGCCCCCAGCCGCCCAGGTCAACTCTAGCTGCTTCATCATCATCCCTGTTTCAACGTCAATTTATCTTGGGCCCTTCTTGGCGAGACAACAAAAGCCAGCGCATCAACAATACTAGTCCTCTCGTTTTTCTACCACCCAGTCGTTTCTTGACCAAGCAAGCCCCCCTTCGCCACGGCTTCCTTCGACTTTCGCTTTCTGTCTCTCTCTCTCTCTCTCTCTCACTCCCAACAGCGCCCGCCCGTCCTCGTTCAATCTCTTCTTCGCCGCCGCCCTTTCCTCCGCGTCGCCGCCGCCATGCGTCTCGCAAATCATCTCCCCGGCAGCGCCGCCCTGCTCACGGCCTTTGCCCTCTTCAACGGCATTGTTGTGCCCGTTCATGCCGCCGACAGCGACAGCAACAGTGATTCCGCTACGCCTTCGCCTTTCAACTCCAAGTCCGCCTCTGCATCACCGTCCAACTCAAAGGCCTCGGCTACCCCGGCCAGCTCCAAGCCATCATCGTCTTCACCCGCATCTCCGACCCCGACGTCTACCACCGCCACCGCCGCAAAGGCCTCCGATGTCAACACAGAGACCGGCGGCCTCACCGGCCTCCCGACTCTGACAAACATCGCAGCCATACCCACGTACCCCCCGCCCGCCGTACCCGATACCAAGGACGCCCCCTTCATGCAGTCTTCCAGCGCACCCGAGGGTACTGTCTTCATCGCCGTCGGCGCTATCCTCGGTGCCTTCTTCCTTGCCGTCCTGATCTGGCGCGCCATCGTCAGCCTTCTGCTGCACCGCTCCGTCGAGCGCGCCTCCAAGGCTCAGCATGCCGCCAACATCAAGAAGTCCTCGTCTGGCAATCCCGCCTTCCCGGCACCCCCTGCGCCCTTCTACAAGTACACCGACCATGAATCCACACGCTCTATTGGCCAGAACACCCGCCGAACGAACCGACGCTCGACCCGTGGTCCGGATCCTGCTTCTGATCCCAGCCAGTCCAACCTCTTCTTCTCACCCACTGCCGCTACTGGCGGCGCCGGTGGCAACCGCGGCTCCGCCTATCTACCCTCTGGCTTCTACGCTGCCGGATCTGCCGCCACGGCGCACCAACAAGGCCAGTCCATCAGCATGTCCAACCTCAACCCTGCTCCGGGTGGATACGCCAATGGCTCCCGCCCCAACCTCAATGGCTCGCCTCCCGAGTCTCCCATGTTTCACGCCCGCCACGATGCTAGTACCTCAACCGTCAACCTTGCCGCGCCGCTGCAACCTGGTCAAAGAGCTCCGAGCGCCTACCTTGAAGATCTGTTGGCCGAAGACCCCTCGGCCCTGCCCCCGCCAAGCATGCCAGGCTCCCGTCGATAGGCCCAACTGCTACGACGGATACAAAAGCTGCGTTGTAGACAGTCGGCTAGTACGGGTCCTCTACACTCGTATATACCACGACATTCCTTTTAGAAAGGCGTTTCTTTTTTGAATAACGGTTGGGGTTTTCTTTGCTTTTGTTCTCTTGGAGAGACTCCTGCGCTGTGCTTTGTTTTTCTCTTTATTTGCTTACTTATGTATTTTCCGTATTCATTCTCAGTAGCTGATACGCTACATAGTATTATATTTACTTGGGCTTTGGATTCTTCTCGCTTTTGCGGGAAACAAGAGGCTGTACCATAACTATACAGAGGACCGTGTTGGAGCGGATAGGTTCCATCCCCCAGCTAATAATTGAAGCGGCCCAATGGGCAGTATAGATATTCAAGTCTCCAAGCAAAGTTTATTGGTTGAACAAGGTGCTGTCCAACGTGCAGTGTAATAGTCAGCATCGCAGGTAATAATCAGCATCCCAGGCGTAGCTCACCACCGTGAAACGGGGAGAACAATGTGTTGTGGAACATTTCCGAATTACTTGGCTGTAAATATAAAGGAAGATGCTGGTATTTAGTATTTATGTATATAATCTGTAGATAGATGTAAGAGGTCAGTCGTTATGCCCATAAAACGCCGTGTACATCGCCAGCGCCAACCCAAATTGATGGCTAATTACATTCGGTTGATTTTTCTTCCCCATAAGCAAAATGAGGCTTCGTCCATCCCCTACTCTCTTGATTCGGTCATGCGCGGTGTCGCGCTGGTGCTGCTGTCAATGGCGGCCATGGTCTGCGCTGCCATCTCGATATCCCCCAGGCTGATGCCGCTGCGATCACACATGCCGCGGAAGATGCCGTCAGGCTTGCGGTACAGGTTCGCGGGCGTGTCGAGCTCCGCGATACGACCAGCATCCATGACACATATGCGGTCGTAGCCAATGATTGTGCGCAGGCGGTGCGCAATGCACAGCAGTGTCTTGCCGCGGAAGCCCGTCGCCATGGTCCGCTGGATCTTGTCGTCCGTCTCCATGTCGACGCTCGACGTCGCTTCGTCACACACAATAATCTGTGCGCCACGGACAAGCGCACGCGCGAGCGCCATGAGCTGCCTCTGCCCGAGTGAAAAGTTGAGACCCTCGTCCTCGACGATGCTGTCTAGGTGAATGCGCGATGGGTCAGACCGGTCCTCCAGAGTCGCATCCGCACTGACGAGGTCGGCTTGCCGCAGGGCAGACCACAGTGCAAGATCGTCATGCTCCTGGAATGGATCTAGATTGGAGCGCACCGTGCCCTGGAAGAGTGTCGGGTCCTGCGGGATGATGGCGAGACGTTTGCGAAGGTCGCCTAGTCCGATAGTGGAAATGTTGAGCCCGTCTATGGTGATCTTGCCACTGGAGATTTCAACGAGGCGGAACAGCGTGCTCATAATGGATGACTTGCCCGCACCAGTCCGTCCCACAACGCCAATGCGCTCTCCACCCTCAACATGAATAGAAAGCCCCTTGAGAACTAGGGGAAGGTTAGGGCGGTACCGCATTTCCACGTTTTCAAACCTGATCTCGCCCTTTTCCGGCCAGCTGGGGCGCACGTCGACGGTATGAAGAGGCGCTTCCTCTTCCAGTTCGTGGCCGTAGTAGCGGAGACGCTCGACAGCGTTCATACCATTTTCCATCTCGGCAAGTTGACGGATAGAGAATTGGAGCATCTGCACAATCGAGAGCATATAACTGAGAACCAGACCACCGGTCGAGGGGCTGACGGTGAAGCGAGATGTGACGACGAGAATGGCCACGACGAAGACAAGGAGGTTACCAATCATATCCAATCGTACGGAAAGCCATCGCTGGTTTGAAAACGTCAGATAGTAAGCTCCATTCATCTGGTCGATGGATTTGCGCAAGTCGTTCATGAATCGTTCGCGCAGTCCATAGGCTCGGATAGAAGATACACCACTCAAGCCCTCACTAAACCGTGCAAACATGCTGGAGCGGAGCACAGATTCGTACCGCTTCACCTCACGGGCAGATGAGCGGTAGTAAGTGCCTGCAATCATGTAGAGAATGTAGAGCGGCACCAGCGCAGCGGCAAAGTAGTAGTAGTAGGCAATGGTGAGGATGAAGACGGCCGTAACGTTGGCAAGGGTGAAGAAGAACATTCGAATGGCATCCGTCAAGTTGTTGTCCATGACATCGACATCGCGCGAGAATCGATTCGTGATGCGGCCGAGGGGGGTCGTGTCGAAGAAAGACATGGGAGCCCGCAGCACGCGTGTAACAGCGTCCCTCAGCATGCTTTTGCTCGCATTGGTGCCCAGGACAGTCAACAAGACGGAAAAGGCAAACATGAGAAAGGCTTGAGTGGCGCCGAGGGAAGCATACACGCCAATGTAGACGCCATCTGAGTAACCGAACTTGTCCGACGTCCACCACGAGAGCCACAGGCTGGTGACAATGTTGGCGCCCTGAGACAGGATAAGAACAAGAGCAAGGAATGGCAGGTTAAACATGCTGCCGGAAGCTCGAACATAGCCTGCGTAGACAGACCAGGGAACGGACTTTTCCGCTCGTTCTTCTTGCTGCATGAGCATGGCCTGCTTCTTGTTCTTCCTATTCTTGGCACGGTCCTCGGCCGAAGTTTCTACACGCTCCATCTTGGTATTCTCTTCGCCATCCTCCTCAGGTGCCTCCTCACTCTGTGATTCGACCTCATCTTCTTCTTTCTCGGCTGTGTTCGTCTCCATCAAGGTCCGGAAGCCCTCCTCGTCGCGCATGAGGTTGTCATAGGTGTCAATGGCCCGAATCTTACCACCGTCCATCCAGATAATGCGGTCGCAGCGGTTTAGCACCCAGAGCTGATGCGTAGCCAAGATCCGGCACTTGTCCTTGAGAAGACCGAGAATGGCATGATCAAAGATGTGGCGACCAACATGGGCATCAACAGCGCTCAGAGGATCATCCATCAAGACGATGTCGGCATTGAAATAAATAGCACGGGCAATGTTGAGGCGCTGTTTTTGACCACCAGAGATGGTGATGCCACGCTCACCAATCTCGGTCTGATCGCCATTGGGGAGCATGTCAAGATCCGATTTCAGGGCGCATGCGTCAATGACTTCCTTGTACCAGGCCTTCTCCATGGGCTTTCCAAATGTAATGTTGTTTTGGAGAGAAGTATTCTGGATCCACGCATACTGGGGACAGAATGCCCTTGAAGCGCCAAATACAACTTCACCCTCCGTCTTGCGCATGTCACCTGCCAGGGAGGCAAGGAGAGAGCTCTTTCCACACCCGACAGAACCAATTACGGCCACAAGTTCCTTTCTTCCAGCGGTGAAGTTGAGATCTTGGAGCTTGAATGGCTCTCTCTCCTCAGCATGGGTAGCCTCTTTCGGCCCATCCTCTTCGGAAGGCTGTGTGGAGTTGAGCTGTGCCTTGGCCTCCTTAGCAGCAGCGGCGGCGGCCTTCTTCTCTTTGGGTTCGGAAGGCAGCTCCGTCTCCTTGTTCTTGGTGCGCTCCCAGGTGAAGGATGCGTTGTTCATTTCAATAGCGTGCTCGCCGTCGGTCTTGATAACTATATCTTCCTCCTGTTCCTCTTCAAGGAGGAACTCTTCTACTCGACCAACGGATGACATGGCATCGATGACCTGTCCAAGAACAAGTGGGAGGAGATTGAGTGGGATTCGAAGACTGTTGAACAATGCCAGCGAGGAAAAGACTTGGGCGGGAGCAAGGCCATGGTTAGTCAGGCGATAGGTGATGAATGAGAGCATCGAGGCAAAAACCGGCATGGCCATGCTGACCGAGTTGATTGCATTTCGGGTAGCCAGCAAAATCTGAATGGCGTAGATTTCCTTGGAGCGGATCTCGGCCAAGCGCTCCAAAAAAGCTGTCTCCCAGCCAAAGTATTTGACAAATCGAACCGACTGGATGATCTCTTGAGTCAGGGACACTCGCTTATCCGTAATTTTGTTGATCACCTTGCGACGGGCGAAGAGACTTTGAATGGCCTTTGTGAGAAGCGGCACGCCAAGAACAAGCAGACCAAACCCGGCCAAAGCGCTGTAGGTCAAGTTGACGAGCAGGAGGATGAGTGTCACAATACAAGCAATCGGGGCCGTCCAGATAAAGTGTCCGAGAGCGCAAGCCTGGTCAATACGGTAGGTGTCGACACTCATCAGGTTGACAATGCGTCCATTGGCCCAACCAACTTCATTTGCCTTCGCGCCACCCTTGGGCTGGCTCTTCTGTTTTGATTTCTTTTCATCGCCGGGGTTTTCAGCATCAGGTTTCTCTGGGCCACCCTCCTCTGGTGATAGGACATCTTTGGACGTGCCAGCTTTAGCACGGCCGGAAATGACCATTGACTTGTCGTAGATCATGCCGATGAGGACGGCGCGACTCTGACCTCCCAGCATCATGCCCCGATAGATGAAATGACTGATACACAGACTTCCAACGACTTGCATCATTGTGATGCCAACGGCAAGACCGACTCCTTCGCCAATATGCGGTGGAGCGGTATGTTGGACATGGGCATAGTATGCTTCCGTGGCAAATTGAATGAGGTAGCGAAGAGTGAAGGGGGCAATGACTTGGAGCATGGTAGAGATGAAAGCACAGAATCCACTGAGCCAAAACTCAAACGTGAAGCTATCGTAGAGGGCCATCAAGAGCGGGCGCTTAGATCCCTTGGCAATCCTGCGCTTGAACGCTGCTCTCACCTTGTTGGTCATGACCTCGGCTCCTCGGTCGGGGTTCACGGCCCAGAGATCGCGCTCATGCAGCTGTCTCTTGTATCCAGTCTGCATAAACATGAGCGGTTAGCATAATTTTTCTTCGTTGCGGGTGCCTCTGCTGCCTCTAGCATTTGCGCAGACGTACCGTCATGAGAGGCGTCATCCAGTTGAAGAAGAGTTGGCTGAAAATGCTCGCGCCATATTCCCGGGACACGATGCGCTCCTGGGGTATTTCCGGGATTTCTCCCCATCTTAGAGGATTAAGCTTTTTTCTCCATGTCTTGCTCTCTTGAGGCCGTAGTCCGGTGGCCGTTGTTCCAACGCTCGCGTCGGTAGCGTTGGTTCGAGTAACCTTAAGTTCGTTCGCCTCGTGGCCGTTGGACGGGTCGTGAGACTTTTCATTATCAAGGCTGAGTAACTCGGCAGTCTCGCTTTTATCAGTCGGTTGCATTTCATGTGCATCGGAAGCATTTTGTGAGGACGCATAATGCTGCGCAACAGTAGCCGCGAGCGCATCGGGTGTTTGGAGCTCCTTTTCTGGTTCGTCGGCCATTGTGATTAGCAGCTCGACGGTGTCTCAGATGGCTAATGATTTTTTATTTTTGCCAATGGATGAGAGAAATTGTCGGATCTTTGAGAAAGTGCGAGTCGGACGCTCGTTATTCCATGTGGCAGTCGCTGTTCCCTTTTCCTGTGGCGACTTGCGCTCTTGTTTCTTGGACAGACTTGAACGTAAGAACCAAGAGGGACGGGGTTTTGTCTAGACCGAGGCTTTGAGTAATGTAGGATCCTGTCGAAGGGGGAGGTTGGAGCCGCGCTTGACTTCGGTTTAGTTGCGAAATCGACCTCTAGAGAGGAAAGTCAGAGCAAAGAGAAAATGGCAATTCCAGCCAAATAAATTAACTGGGTAAGTGCATCGCAAAGTGCCGGTCCGGGACCGACGCACCAGCTGGTACCCGGGCTTACAATCCGGGTCTAAAGCACAAAGTCCGCCCGCCACTTTACCAGCATTGGTCGTCGCCACGAATCCACTCCACAGAGACAGGTCTGACTTGGTTACCATTAGTAATTCTGGCTTTGAGATGGGGTGGTGTAGGCTGTGTGGTGGTACCGCGGTAGGCGGGCTTTGGCCAAGGTAGTTAGACCAAGACGACCAGGCAACGAATGCCATCCAAAGCAGCCACTTCCCCGCCCGAGCGAGAGTCCGTGAGAGGTACCGTACCCTGCGGCCGCGTCTTGGACTCTTGGGGTCTTTGGTCTCCGCATCGCGGATTTCCCGATACCGTACGAGGGACATGCTCTGCACCAATCGAGAAGCGCCATGCATGGTCAGTCGGTGAGCTGACAAGTGGTTGCTCCGTAATTCGTATCCGTACACTTGAATCCAGAATCCATCACAGACCGCCTACGGGAACCGCGGTAACGCCGGCCAGCAAGACTCCGCAAGTTGGATCGACATCTCAGATGTTTGGTGGGAGCTCGCTTTCGGTCTCGCAGCACCAAGCTTTGCTCCATGTGAACACAGCAACTTGGGATTTGTAGGGTTAGGTGTCTCTGCGGGCGGGAAATGGGAGGGTACAGGATCCGGGTCTTGGTACAGAGTGCAGCGCGAGCTGATTCGAGGAAGCTGCACCATTTACTATGAGACAGCGTTGAGTAAACAAGTTCGCTCAAGTCGTCATCACTGCTGTTGTCGCTACATTGCGGGGGATGTGAAGCTGTGGCGATAGGGACATAGGACGCTGCCAGGTAGTTGACGATGCCAAGCAGGGATTCTGAGATTGACACTCCCGTTGTCAGTACGGAGAGATCTCTTGGCCGGTCGTGGTGGTGGACTGAGCAAGTAATAACTACCTATGTAGTAGTGCGAGAGCCGGCAGCGGAGTAGTTTGTAGAGATTCTGCCATCGCCTCGTCGGTGTCGGAGCTTGTGAGTTGGAACTTGACGGAATGTGACGAATAACAGTCGGCCGTCTCCTGTCTCCAATTGTCTGTCAGGGTCGGGGTTGATCCACCAAATGTCTTCAATCAACCAACCTGGTGCACAAAGAAATGAGAGCTGTCGTTAACCTTGGAAATGCAGTACCCCTCACCAGTTGCCCCATTTAGGCGGTGGGCTTTTTTTTTTTTTTGCCGTGGCAGCTCGCAGAGCTTTTCTTTCGCAGAACGGACCAGGGACTAGTATCATAGTACGATATTCAGTCAAAGCCGCAAATCAACTTTCAAAGCCGCAAAGTCGCAAAATCAAATCATCACCATCGCCATGGCCACTGCGGATCTTCCAAGCGTTGCTATCCCAGGCAGGGTGTTGGGTCCCGTGTCGAAGTACAACCCTGGCGCTGGAACACACATCTTCGACGGCAACGTGGTAGCCTCCCTGATGGGCAACGTGACTGTCACACCTCCGTCCAAGGCACCTGGACCCGCGAAGCGATTGAATAAAATTACGGCGCCCACATCTGGAGAACTTTCCACAATCACAGTCGCAAGACAGGGCCGCAAGCGCGAGGTGCTCCCAGACGTCAACAACATCGTGCTGGCGCGCGTGGTGCGTTTGATGCCCAAACAAGCCATTGTCGTCATCCAGCAGGTCGGAAACACTGTGTTGCAGACGGAGTGGCAGGGCGTAATCCGCGTGCAGGATGTCCGCGCAACGGAGAAGGACAAGGTCAAGATTCACGAGTCCTTCAAGCCTGGCGATATCGTCCGCGCCAAAGTGGTACGTAACTATCAATTGTTGGTCGGCAGGGCCAGGCCAAGTCATGCTAACCAAGAGCGTAGATTTCGTTGGGTGACCAGGCCAATTATTATCTGTCGACGGCATCAAACGAGCTCGGTGTTATTATGGCGACCAGCGAGGCCGGTAACGACATGGTTCCGGTCAGCTGGAAGGAATTTCAGGACCCTGAGACAGGCGCAGGCGAGCTGCGCAAGGTTGCCAAGCCGAGCTGAGGGCAAGTAGACAATTTTGTTCTGCAAGGGATGGGAAGAAATATGCATCTTGTGTTGCCCAGCAGAAATAACGTGTCGGTTCGTCGACTGCCAAGACCAGAGGTAATTGCCGGCGGGGCAGTCAAGCACGACACTGGTACTGAAGGGACACAACAAATCGGCCGCGAGGTAGTGTCTTTGCAGCAGACATGGCTAATACAGTCGAAAAGTCGGCAGACTTGGACGATTGCGCCCATTCCGCCATACACTCACGGCGTCGCAGAGTTGTGCCTGCGCTTTGCGTTTTGTGAAGGTCTCCCAGGGTACGCGGCATTGCGCTCCAAGAGAGATTTGCCGATAGGCCTTGACGCAAGTTCCATCTTGCTGAGAGAGAGGCTAGAAAGAGAACCTATGTAGAAAAATAACATGAAAATGGATGTTTCGATAATTTCCTATCGTAATCGTGAATGGAAGGTGAAAAGGATAGTTGTTTGAGGTTGGGCTTGGCATCATGGGGTTAATAAACATCCATCACAGCGTAACCGGGGCGATTTGTAGGGAGCTAAGCGCTGAAGAAGGCCCTGTGATAAGGGTCTTAGCGGCCCGTGGTGCCGGAACGCCACTGCACCGTGTTTCGATGGCGGGGCATGACGGGCATTCCAGAAGCGCTTCAAGGCATAGATTGCAAAGGCAGAAAAAAAATGCCAAGTTGATAATCGAAAGAGAAAGAAGTGGAAAAAGCAAAGAAAGCCTCAGCTGCGGAGTCATTGTTTATCATCCTGCCCATAATACGAAGCAGCGACCAACTCGGCTCCGCCAAAGTTGGCTCGTCCGCTGATCATCCACTTGACAGGCCCCATTGTATTGTGAAGCCCGTTCCAACCAAAAGTGCCGACTTGCCTCCACGAACGCCTCACAACGGCCCCAACCGTAACTATTCACTTGCTTCCTGACGCCACAGCGGATATTTCATCTTACCCGTCTCCCTTCTCGAGATTCGGCCGTTCCCGTCAACCGTCGTCGTTCATTCATTACAACCACCATATTATATCCTCCACCCCCATCTCCCAGCGTACGGATGAACTCGACATCTCCTCCACCTCGACTGCCCGTCCGAAGCAAACAAGCCACGCTGGCTGCACCCAGCACCCCGTAACACCGGACTGCATCGCACCATGGCGTCGACCATGGTCGCTACCGTCACACAACCCTCGCTCAGCATCAAAGCCAGCGCCGGCGGCCCCCTCTGCCCCAGCTGCGGTGTTGACGTACCCGAGGACCTCGCCGCCGCGTATGCGCGCATCGCCGAGCTCGAGGGCGAGGTGCGCTCCCTCAACGACAAGGCCGCGACGGCCATCAACCGCTGGGCCGAGTACGAGGTCGAGCTCACCCGCCTACGGTCCGCCACCTCCTCCCCCCAGCACCACCACCCACGGCCGAGCCCGACGACGACGACGACGACACGCAGCAGCCCCTCCTCCTACCTCCAGCAAAGCACCGAGCGCATCTCCGCGCTGCTCTACTCCCGCAAGCCCTCGACCGCGACCCTGCGCACCGGCGCGCCCCTCGCCGCACTGCAGATCGCCAGTGCCGGTGTCGCACCAGGGGGGCCCGACCCCCCCGCCGCCGCCGCCACGCCGTCAACGCCAACATACATGACGGAGGACCTACTCGAGGCGCTGAACCGCGAGCAGGGCCTGCGGCGCGAGGCGGAGGGCCGGCTCAGCGCGACGAGCCGCGAGATGGAGGAGCTGAGCGCGGCGCTGTTCGAGCAGGCCAACGAGATGGTCGCAGAGGAGCGGCGCGCGCGCGCGAGGCTGGAGGAGCGCGTGGGCGAGCTGGAGCGGCGAGACGCGGAGAAGAAGAAGCGCCTGGACCGGCTAGAAAGCGCCATGGCCCGCATCGAGCGAGTCAGAGACCTCCTCCGGGAGTGAAGCCTAGCTCGTAGGGAACTCTACTCGAAATCGGCATTTACGACATGATCACGACGAATAAGGGATTGGCAGCAGCGAGAGGAATATCTAATCCGCCTGGCATACAGGTCTTTTTCTTTACCTTATCTCAGCAGACGGTGATTTCTTCATTCATCGAGGTGGGCTACTTGCGACAGAGAGTAGCGCATCGACAGGGCGATGAAACACAACGAACCTACCAGCCCTAGAAACGGGAGCATTGGGCACTCCCCTCTCGGCAAAGGGCCACCATGTTTCACGGAGTTTTTTCTTCCCAGTTTTGATTTAATAAGCCGCGTTCAGCCCGGCTGAGTCTCTAGTATATCCACAATACTCTTCTAATGCAGTTGCCAATACAAGCGGCGCTGAGCTTTACATGATACCTGGCAGGATGTTGTTTTTTGGATGATTATTTTTCTTCTTATTGGTATGGGAAGGGACGGATAGCATAGCATGTAGAGATTTATTTCTTTTGGTTTCCTTTTTTGGGTAGGCTTTGATTATCGGCTAAGAACAGCTGTGGTAGCTTTGGGCTGTGGCTTGGATAGTTGAGACGACAGTTGTGTCACAATACAGGCATGTTTGTCTTTCAGTGCATCCATCTATAAACCATCATGACTATCTATCTAGGCTCTAGTCCTTATATCAAACGCGAGTAGCCCTCGCCGTCTTACAGTTCCACCACCAACTTCCCACCACTAACACCAGCCTCACACCTCTGAAGCGCCTCATTCACCCTGTCCAGGCCCTTTCCAACGACAATCGGAGGAGGCAGGCACTTCAGCTTGCCCTGCTGCAGAGCTTCGGTGACGTAATTCCGCCAAACAGGCGTGGCCACATCGTTGACGGCAAATATCATGCCCGCCTTGACGTTGTCCGGCACCTCAGCTGGGGGAGGATGGACACAGGCCAGGTGACCGCCGCCGAAAGCGTCGAGAATCTCCAACCCGTTCTCATAAGTTTCCGGAGAAGAAATGGCATCAAACACGCCCACGAGCTCTTCCCCGCTAGCCCGAATCTCCCGCACAACCTTTGCCACAAAGTCCGCGTCCTTGTAGTCAAAGACGGCGGCGGCCCCGGCAGCGCGGGCGAGCGCAAAGTTGTGCGGGCTGCAGAGGGCCACAACGCGGATACCCGCGGCAGCCGCGATCTGGGCGGTCATGGAGCCGACGGAGGACGAGCCGCCGTACACGACGAGGGTCTTGCCCAGCGGCGCCGCCGGGTCGAGGGACGGGTACGGCAGGCCGAGGGCCGGGGTGAAGACGCCGGGCATGGATGGGCCCGGCTCCTGGACGGACAGCGCGCACACGGCGGCCTCCAGAGCGAACGGGACGACGACGCCGGTGGTGAACGGGATCTCGTCAGGCAGGATGGCGGCCTTGTCGGCCTGGACGACCGTGTACAGGGCGTAAGCGCCATCCTCGGGGCGGCCGCTCACCAAGTTGATAGGGTGACTGGAAATTGATCAGCTGATTGATCGTTTCTTCTTCCCTTTCTCTTCGAATTTTCTCGGGGCCTTTTCCAACTTACCCGATAACCCGGTCCCCTTTCTTGAAGCGGCGGCCCGCCCCGGCGCCGACTTGGTGGACATCGCCGGCAACATCACAGCCAAAGACGGCCGGCCACTGCTGCACGAAGATGCCAGTCTTTTGCATGTGAGTGTCGAGCGGATTGATGGCGACGGCAAAGTTACGGACGACAATCTCGTTGGGTCCAGGTGTCGGCATGGGAGCGTCACGGACCTCGAGGAGAGTGTCGGGCTTGGGGAGCCAGGCGGCTTTGTTTGCAGACATTTTGATGCAATCGTATTTTTTAAAAATTAAGAATTTTTGTTTTCCTTTTCGTGGAAGATGCTTGAAGAATTGTGAATGGAGTTATCTGTGAACTACAGTGTCTTGGTGAGAAATCGCATCCTCTTTATAGTTGCGAGGCCATCGTCCTCAAGACTGACCAAGCGGTGCTTGTTCAAGATTTCTCAAAGAGATATTCTGGATTTCCAAGGTGAATTTGCAATCATATGTAATCATATGAGGTGCACCGTGAGCAATGTCGCGGTTACCAGGCCGACTTACACATGCAGTATAAATCGTACATGGCGTCCTAAAATCGTACATGGCGTCCTAAAATCGCATATGGCGTTCTGGAATCACATATGTCGTTCTGAGGCTGCGCTATACCTGAAGCAGCAAAGATCGTCCACAGCCTTGATCTGTAGCCAAGCCTCAACCAGTCCTCCAAGCCCTCCTTCCCTTTCCCCCTCAGTATCGAATCTCTCCCATTTCCCGTCCTGCAGTGCCCGGCCTTCTCAGTGTTTCTACACAATGCACCATCACATCCACGACAAGTATGTATCTCTCATTTGCCCGCAACGGCCGACTGCGATACGATGAGGCTCACGGCGTGCTCATCTGCATGGAGTGCCAGTACGCGGTGCAGAAGAACGCCGTCGGGAGCCACCTCCTGCGACACAAGATCTACCGTGGTGAGCGGCGGACCCTGCTCGCGGCCATCTCGCGCATGCATCTCGCGGAGCCCGACGAGGTCACGGTGCGGAGTGGCCCCCCAGGCGGCGTCCTCGCGGCTCCGGTCGAGGGGCTTGCCATCATCCCGGGGTATCGGTGCGCGGCCGACGGGTGCGAGGCGCTCTGTGCGAGTGATAAGCGCATGCGCCGGCACTGGAGTGAGATTCACGGCACGACGGGCCGCTCGGTCGCGAGCATGGCCACCGAGGCGCACCTCCAGACCTTCTTCCGCGGCACCAAGCTCAAGTACTTTCAAGTCCGCCAGGTGGACGAGACCTCAGGTGTCTCTTCCAGCGTCTCCTCCAGCGTCTCCTGCTTCAACTCGCACACTACACCATCAGCTGCCACCTATGGCACCAGACTACAAAGTGCCGTCCCATGCGTGACGCTTTTCGAGCCATTCGTGGTGTTCCCGAGGCCCCCCACTCCACCGCCTTCTGTGCCGCCACCGCTGCTTCTCGAGATGGAAACTCTGCAGTACTGGCACCACTTTGTCAGCACCACCAGTCTGACGCTTCCCCCCGACATCAATGGAAGCACAGCGAACTGGCAGACTGACATTTTCGTCCGTGCCTTGCAGGACCGCTGGCTGATGTGCAAGGTTCTCGCTGTGACCGCCGCCCACAAGTACGCCGAGGATCGTGATTTTGAGGCTCGACGGCTGCACAACAGCCGGGCCCTACAGTTCGAGTTCGAGGCCGAGGCCCTCAGCGCCCGGCCGGCGAAGAACGGTGCCATGGAGGATCGGACGAGAGATCCGTTCGATTTATTCGACAAACTCTGCTGCGTGTTGACCCTCCACAAGATTGCGCGCCGGAAGTCGAGTCCCCTCAATGCCTGGCTGCTGGGATGGACGCACCTCACCAGAAAGATCCGCGGGTGCCAGGAGCGCGCTTTACGGCCATCACCGTGCTGGTCTGGGGCCCGGCCCCAGTCCCGGGGGCGGTGCAGTCGCGGGTGCTGGCTGTCGGCGTGCCCAACAGGGCGCCGCCCACGCTGCTCAAGATGCTGCGGGAGCTGCCGCGCCGCATGGCCGTGGCGCTGAGCAAGCCGGACAGTCAGGAGGACTTCGTGTGCGTCGTCTCCGCCATCGAGATCCTGACCGACTGCTACCTGGTCAGCTACGCGTCCGACGACGAGGATGGAGACGCCGCCGCCGCCGCCACCGCCGCCTGGTTCGGCATGACGTGCTGGCTGCGCGAGGTGCCGCCGCACTTTAACCGTATGGTGGAAGAAAAAGCCCCCGCGGCGCTCATTGTGCTGGCTCACTGGTGCCAGCTGTTGAGGCGCGCTGAGACGTACTTTTGGTTCCTTCGTGGGCTGGGCGACAAGGTGGTTCGCGATATCTTGAGCCAGGTCCCGGACGATGCAGCGATCCGTAAGCTGATTGACGAGTGTCGCGGCTCGCTGTAGGGGCAGCTGGGTTGAGATGATGGTGGGGGATCAGACTAGCAGGCCAGTTTATCATAAGACGACGTCCATGTAGAAGCCGCCATGTGATGGGAGCCGAAGCATTAGCATATTAACGACACGACTGGATTCATCTCTCCATATATATGAATTGAAATATTTATTCAAAAGAAGAAAACTCATAAGAGAATAATAGAAAAGAAACTCGGTTTCTGTCTTCTTGATACATGGTGCCGTAGTAGTATCATTCAGGTATTTTTCCGACACTGAAGCTGTCCGTCACGGTTTGCCCACAGGGCCACCATGTGAACGAGATCGGTAATAGACTTGAGATGCAGTTCATTTGTTATCAGACGGGAGATGCAACTCGGATATTTCACATTTGAAAAGAGTCATCAGCACGGATCAACATTGCTGCCACCCCTTGTCCCTGGGCTACAACCGTCTTCATGGGAGCGCTCCAACTCAATGCTCCGGCCTAGAATCCCACTAGCATCGAGATATCATCAGCCCCATACCTCCGGCAGCCAGAAGTCCTCTCCCAGCTGCACGTACATGGCCACCGGCGCCCCTCCTGGCAAGAATGCAGCAGGCACGTCGGACAGGCCCTCCAGCCCCCCGCGGACGCGTTCGCGGAGGAGGCATCCGCGTTGCGATATCCCTGACCGGCGCAGCAGTGACGAGCGAGACCAGAGGCCAGGACGTGCGTGGCCTGCAGGGAGCTCGGACAGGCTGTCGTTGTCGTTGGCAGCGTCGTCATGGCTGTGTGTTTCTACCTCCTCTGGCGGTGGCGCAGAGGCGGAGGCGGAGGCGGTTGGAAGCAGCGGCGTGACGGTCACGATGAGGAATGGTGATGAGAAAATCAGCACGAGCCCCGGAGTAGAGGGTGCAAAGATTTGAGATTCAAGCAGCTCCAGAGTAGCCAGCTATAAGAGCGCAAATGGATAATGTATGTACAGTGTATGAACAGTCCTTTCGAGGTATCTTAGATTTCCCGCCCCCAACGCCGTGTCCTGATGATGATGACGTGTCCGCCGTCCCGGCAGGAACTATGAAACAATATGGCTGTTCACTTTCTAGTCATCAAAGCCGTTCCACGACTTCTCGTCATCCGACCGTCGACCCTTGGGTGTATCTGGTCGGAGGCTGTCGTTGTCGCCACGGGCCGCAGCTTTCCTCGGCAGGTCCTCCGACGGCGAGCGGCGACGCTTCTCCGTTCGGGCCGGGCTGGTCGGGCCGGTGCCGTTTGGCGTTTGCGTGCCGGCGATGGCCGTCTTGCCAGACGATGCGCCGTTGGTCTTGGCCCCGCCCGGCGTCCAGTTGCCGGCGGGCTCGCCGTTCCACCGGGCGAGCATGTCGGCGACCCGAGGTCCCCAAACCTCCTCGCCCTTGGCCAAGTCCTCGTACTCGAGGCAGTTGATGCCGCCGACGGTGAAGTCGCTTTGTCGCGTGCGGCAGAGCTCGGCCATGAGACCGGCCGAGTCGAGCTTGGCGCCCAAATCGTGGCAGAAACTGCGGATGTAATACCCGGACGTCACTGTGAGCCTAATCTTGGCGGCTGGAGGGCCGGCATCGGTCCATGGAGGGGGCGTGTTCTTGTCGGGCGGCGACGGCACGAGGTTGGAGCCTTTGCTGGAATGGGTGGCGGACTGAGGGAGAGCGCCCAGTGCCCCGGACATCATGGCCTCCTTAGACCCGCGCTGGCGAGAAGGCTTGGGGGAGTCGCGAATGAGGCCGTCTTGGCGCTCTTCAAAACTCTTCTTGAACGACTCGTGGGCCGCAATTGCTTGATCATCTTCCTCTTTCTCCTCAGGTGTGAGCTTCTTGGCCGTCTCTTGCGACTTTTTGAGGCGCCAAACCTGCTCAGCCAGGTTGCGCTCCGACGCCGAGGCTTCTTCGGTCGGCCAACGGTGGTCATGCTTACCAGGCTCGTAAAACTCGACGAGCTCAATGTCAAGGACCTCGACCTCGCGGCCCTCAATCTGTCTGGGAATCGGCTTGCCCTCACGCGCATACTCGTACAGAGGCTTGCCATTCATCTTCAGGGCCGAATAGAGCGGTGGAATCTGAATTTGCTTGCCTTTGAAGGACTTGAGCGCCTCCTCCAGCTTTTCCTTTGTGATGTGATCGTAGGGCCGCTTGGCAAGTATGCGGCCGACGCGGTCGTAGGTGTCGGTGCTGGCGCCAAAGACGACGACGGTCTCGTATGCTTTTGTGCAGTCGAGGAACTGGGAGAGCTGTTTGGTGCCGGTGCCGACACCGAGGATGAGGACACCGGTGGCGAGAGGGTCGAGAGTGCCGCCGTGGCCCATCTTAACCTGTGCGGCCCTCTTCTCTTGCCTGCGACGCTTGAACTGGCCGCCAGACTCCTTTAGCCGGCGGGCAACTTCATTCTCGAGCATGGGTTTGAAGAAGGAAGAAGGGTTGAAGCGCTGCTGGCAGACGCGAATCACCTGTGCAGAGCTCTCGCCGCACGGCTTGTTGATGGCTGGAGGCGGGGAAGAGGCGCGGCGCGATTAGCATATTTCGGGCCGCATGATTGGCTATCGGGACGATCACGGGTGTCGCATACCAAATATGCCGTCTCGGGCAATTTCAGCGGCCATCTTGAAAGTGATTCCGGCCCGGCGCATACGAGCGACGACGAGGTGGCCCGGCTGTTTGTGGAGAGAGGGACGGCACTGATGCTGGCCAGGCTCACACCACGACAAGCAGCCGGGAAATGACGAAAAACTCCAATGACTGATGAAAAGAGAAATTGGGGAGGAGAAGGACTAACAAACAAGGAAAAGCAGGAGACAGGCCAGAGACGTCGATTTCCCAGCAAGCGCAAGTCCTTCTCGAGCCAAAGGGAATGAAAAAGTTTACTTGGCAGAGGGAAAAAAAAAAAAGCCAGCGATTGGCTCTAGCGGAAGTGCCCCGCTAAACTGGCATCCAGGCACTAAAAAGACCCTGTGGCGCGATCTTACCAAGGCAAGGCTCAAATTGAAACTACCTATGTACTAACTATAATCCTTTGGATGTGATTGGGTTCATTTAAATCACTTAGAGATTGGTAGGCATGATCTAGGCGACTTGAGATAACTGAGGCTGGGGTAATTGCATCTTTCGCGCAGTGTCCTAATGGCGGTGGGTTTCAGCTGTTTGCGCAGTGCGGTTTTATCACGGGATGTGCCTGCCTCTCTCTGTCTGTCTTCCTTCATTCAAACCAAGATTTTATCTCATCGGGCATTGTCAGCCATTAACAGGAGAGGGGAGGCAGTCCTTCTCCCGCCATGGTCTATTTCCTAAGAGGAATACGGCCATGGTCGGCGATTAAATTAGAATAATTCGATCTTCTGCTCTGTTGTCAATTTCGGATTTTGGATCACACATGTAAGACCAGAGCCATGGCGTATGAATGTACATGGGCTCGACGACGCGTGTGCAACAACCAGAATAGAATAATGCCAATAATTTGCAAGCATTTTCATCCCATGTAACCCAAGATAGTTATTTGACCGAAATGGCCGAGATTAGCTGTTGCTGTTACACTGCTTCACATTGTGATGCTCGAGCTTGTGGAAGGTCCAGGTTGCCTTATTAATACCATTCATTCACCTCTTTTTCTAGCAGCACCAGAACCCAACCCACCTACCTAAGAACTCCCCTCACCATCATCTCACCTTCGCCTGCCAAACCCCCCGTTGTCGTGCAGATACCGCCATCGCTGCCATTTGCACGCGAGTAATTTCATCAACCCTCTAAAGCGAAACGTCACCTCTTCCATCCGAACCCTCGATGTTCGTGTCTCGCCGATCGTGAGCTCCATCGTGGGCTCGCCCTCGACAGACAGCAGTCAACTCTCACCATGGCTGAGGCAACACCATCAGCTTCCGCCTCCGCTGCACTCGATGCGCAGGCGCCCACGCCCATTGCGAAGCTCAATCCAGAGCTCCCCGACCGTGCATCACGCGTTATCGACGGCGTCGTCACAATTACCTGGCCCTACAGCATCGTCTCCCAATCCGCCGCCTTCATCCTCGCCGAGCACGATTTTCGACTACGACATGCGCGTGGCCAGCTACGTCTCGAATTCCACGGGCATGTCGCCCAGAAACTAGTAGATGCAGGCATCGGCAGCGGTGATAGCCTACGCATATCGCTCGAGGGCGCCGAGTGGGAGACATACAAGGCGCAAACGCGGGTGCCAGGCAAAATCTTGGAATGGCAGCTCAACTTTACCAGTCGTTTGCTGATGCGCGTTCAAAGAGACGATAACCAGCAGACGGAAATTTGGGACCTGCATCCATCCGAAAACGAAAACGGGGATGATGCTCCCTCGGCCACGCTCACTCCACGAGCCTCCTCGCCGGCTGAGCACTCGGCGCTGTTTGCTACGGAGGTTGTTGCTACGCCAGGCGCACACTCCACAGACTACAACCTGCCAACGAAGCGATTAGCCTCTCACGCTTTCGAACCGGCCGAATATACATCTCCTGCCTTTCTCAAACGAGCGCGTGTTTCGTACGGATCGCTGTTCGAGGATGGGTTCGATATTTTCGACGAAGACGTGGCCAAGAAGCAAAAGACCGAGAAGACGAAGCGCTCACGATTTAGCATAGGGGCTTCAGGGTGGAAGTATAGCAGCCGGTCACCTAGCCCAGAACCGCAAGTGCCCTCGGTGCACGAACTCGACAGCGATTCGGAAGAGCACAGGGAGCCTGTCGAACCTGTCGAGCCCCTCGATGCCGTTACGGCCCCGGTCGACAGTCCTGCAACTAGAGATGAAGCCTCACAAATACAAGATGCATCATTCGCCACCCAATTCGCGGAGCACGCTCGGGAAGCTGCGTCATTGATACCCTCCTCACCCACCCCGATGACCTTTGGAAAGCCCCAAGAAAAGCGCAACAGTGTGTTGGAAACGTCGACTCTCAACACGCCTTCTGCCACAAGAGAAGAGACAGGCTCTGCGTTCAGTCAGTTGGACCAACCACTCCTTGATGGGACCTCGAAATTATTCGCATCCGCTGCAACAGCAACCAGTACCGCTACCTCACTGCGAACCGGCTTCTTTGGGTCCTCGTTTGGGAACTCTGGGTTCTCCGTTGAACATACCACAACGGCCTCTACTAGCAGTATTCCTGTGTTCAATGACGCTCTGGCTGAATCAATACAAAGTCGTGAGGCTGTCGAAGAGCGAGCACCTGGCCAGCCAGAGCCGGCTTTCGATGTGTCGCCTGACGAGGCTGACCACGGAATTGCCCCTTCCTTCAACGCGATGGATGTTCGAGGAGCAAATCAAGAGGGACATTCATTTACCGCCACAGGGTTCTCGCTGCCAACCTCCATCAGCAATCCATTCGCTGTCGAGCCATTCTCCCACGCAACCTTTCTCTCTCAAAACCGTGATCCACCGGAGGATGATATCTACGACGCCAAGCCGTATCCAGAAATCCAAGGTCACGAGGATATCCCCCAAGAATCAAGTCTCCATGCACTCGATGCACCGCACAGTTTCAATCAGGCCTCAATTGATGCTCCGAGTCAGCCTGCTGGCATCGACGATGCGGTTGAGGATCAAGATGAAAGTACAGACTACAATATTGAGTCTAGCGAGCCAAGGCTACAACGAGTATTATGTGAGGAAGGGGAAGGGAGGGAAGACATGGTTGAAGAAGAGGTAGAGGATGAGCAAGAAGTGAACGACCAGGCCAATAATGACTACAGTGACGAAGACTCTGACCTTGAGAAACATTATGAAGAGGGCGACGACGAGCACTACTATGATGAGGATGAGGATGAGGACGCGGACGACGACGCGGATGAGGACGACGACGCAAATGAGGACGAGGATGACGAGGATGACGAGGAAGCGGGTGAACCTAAACCTGAGGTCCGACAAGGCTCTCAAGACCCCGTTTGCATCATTGTTCTCTCAGATTCTGAAGATGAAGATATACCAGCTGCTGAGATTCCTAAAGCTGCCTCCCAGGCAAAGCATGGATCAACGGAATCCAGCCAGCTTAGTGATGATGGCGATACGTCTCAACCGATAGGTCAAGAGGAGGACGACAGCGCCTCTCAACACTCAGCCGACGAAGACTACGGTGATATATCTCAACATTCAGCAGAGGAAGACGACGACGGTATCTCTCAAATTTTGGGCGAAAAAGACAAGAATAGTGTCTCTCAACATTCAGCTAAGGACTCCAAGGAAAATGAAGATGCACAACAAGCCAGGGTAGATGGCAATATCGCCCAACAGCTGGACGAGAATTCGGATGAAGAGCTAGGTGAAGAACCGCACGAGAAGTCGAATGAGCGTCAAGCTATATTTAAAAGGGACGAAGAAGGTACCTCTCAGCAGCCAGAAGAGCCAGATGCTCCCGAGTCATACACGGACGAGGAGACAGTACAAAACCGTGAAATAAATGGAGAAGACGAAGAAGCTTCCACCGAAGAGCGGCCTGGCGGCTCAAGCATGATCCAGCCAGCAACACACGAGCAGCCAGTCGTCGCAGGAGATAGAAACCAGAGCTCTCCTGAACTTAGGGTGTCGCCAGCGGAACCTGTTGATGCTGCTAAATTAGAGCAAATTTCAGTGGATGAGATGGATGTTGACGAGGATGATGAGGATGTAAACTTGATTCCCATGGCGGGGCCTGAGCGATCTCTCGAAGAACCAGCCTCATTTGTTCCCTCCCCCATCGCTGTTGACGAGGGTACAGAAGACGGCGACGCAATGGAGGAAGATGATGCATCTGAACCTGCGTTGCCCGATGCTAGCGATATCAATGAGCTTGGCGATTCGGACGAAGATGTGGAAGTTATGGATGCTCCTGAGGCATTAGAGGACGAAATCAAATCTCAGCCCGACGTTGACATGGAGGTCAAGGAGCCAGATGATATCGAAACACTTGTTCGAGACTCGCCAGATCTCATGGTAGAAGACATGCAGCCAGAAAAGGCCGAGCAGCAGAGAGAGCTTGCCCCGGCCAGCGAATCTCTGAACTCGTCGGCCAACATCGTTGAAGTTGCTGAAGTGGTTTCTAATAGAGGGGTTGAAGGAGTTCCCAGCCAAGAAGCCCTTGCTCCTATCAAAGAACAGGCTCTGCCAGAAGAAGACGATGCCGAACAGATCGCAGCCGAGGCTAAGGCTTCAGGGTCCCCAAGGAAGCGTCAGCTACCTACGCCCATCGAGACACAGATACCCATCACAGAGGTCGCTGATATTGAGATCATCCATACTGCGCAGGACGTGCTGCTGCAAGACGATGAAGAGGTTAACGAAGACGACATCGCTGCCAGCCAACAAATTATGGGCGAGTTTCTGCAACATGCCTCACCAAAGCAACTCCTTCCTCCGTCTGCTCCGCCTTTATCTGCCAAGGAACACCGTCGCAAGCGCAGTGATACCGGCTCTGAAACGGGTAGACGAACTCGTTCACAAACCAAACACCACGCCGACGAGCACAGTGCACTGGAAGAACCAACGTCTTCTCCACTGAGTCATAGGCGCAGTAGCCGGTCCATTGATAAGACCAATGATACGACTGTCGTCGCCTCGATTGAGTCCAGCACCAGCATAAACAACAGGGGTGGTGATAGGACACCACTCCTGCACCGCTCGTTTCGCATCACTCGCGGCCGCGGAACGGCAGATCTCGCAGACCCTAGTGTGGCCATTGCGAAAGCCACCCGCCGTGGCGGCAGCGCCTCCTCAGCGTCTCCCCGATCTACTGAGCACACGCCCTCGCGGCCTATCATGCTGCGCGTGACTCGAAGCATGGAGAATATTGCCGAGGCGGGCCTCAAAGAAGGCCTTGTAATCCCAGAGACTTCTGTACGCAGCGCGCGCTTCGATTCCGCATCGTCTTCGGGGACGCGTTCCCCCGTGGGCAGTACGCCGCAACTACCGAGCACGCAGAGACAGCTGTCTCCAGCGAAGCAGCAGCAGCAGGACCCGCGGATATCGCCAGGAATCCCCTCGTCGCCACCGCCGGCCGACACTCCAGGTCGCACGGTGGGTACGGCCCTTAAGCTGCAGCTGCAGCGCGATCTACGAACAACTCTCCCTGAGAAACTTTCACTGAGAGCGCTACGTAATTCGCTGCAGCTAACAGCCGACATCATCGCCGTAGCATCCACCACCCCCGCTCCGCCGTTCCGGCCACGCAACGGGCCCCGCGACTATATGCTGGAGCTTCTCCTCGTCGATCCGTCCTCGGCGCCGAGCGGCGTACACGTCGCACACGTCTTCCGCCCGCACCAGCAGTCACTGCCAGTTGTGCAGCGCGGCGACGTGGTATTGCTGCGCAGCGTGACCGTCGTCTCCCTTAGAGGTCGCGGCTTCGGCGTACGCACCAGCGACATCTCGGCCTGGGCCATCTTTGACGATCAAACCCGCGCCGCCGCAGCCACTACGGCCGATAACGAAAATGACGACGCCGCTGCTACTGCTCTTCCCCAGATCAAAGGGCCACCGCTCGAGGTCACCTCGGCAGAGGCTCGGTATGCCATGGCGCTCTCCCGCTGGTGGTCGCAGATGGACGAAGCGACCATGCGCAAAATAGCACGCGCGACGCAAAAGACACTGGCGCAGAGCTGAGGGTAGCACGTCTGGCCCTGCAGAGGCAGCATCCCGTCAGAAGGAGATGCGAGGTCGCCAGAGCATCGAAGAGCACGTTTGGCTTGCGCGTATCTCGCGTTGTTGGGGTTTTGTTATTTTCACTTGCTCTTTTTCTTTTTCAAGATACCATGTAGGAACCCCTTTTTTTGTTATTTAGATGAGCGTAAACAAAAACCGGGCGAGTGTTTTATACAGGCGGATATGGGGGACTCGCTAACTCAATGTATATTATCATTACCAAGTACAGCAGGAGACGTAACCATATGATTGGCATTGTAGGAATACATGAATGAGAATGCATACATACACCGGGTGTCAGAGTGATGCAATTCATCAGCAGGCGATCGATGAGATGCGGAGAGCTCTTCATCAACGGCCGAGGTCCCGCGGCTAGCAAGGTCCGGGAACGCCAAACAACACCGGTTGACTGAGAAATGACGCGAGACAGGCCACACTGACGAGAGAGGATGAGTGATGCAAGCTCCGCCATGGCTGACGATTGGGGAGTTCAGTGCCGGCCAGGGGGGGCGTGTGAATCTCGACGTCGTCAGCAGAAGTACCAATACATCGCGAGGATGACTCCAAGTCTCCGAGTATGACTCCAGGTGCAGTCCTATACCGTCCCACTGGTGAGTCCCAGATCTGCGAGCAATTGCTCATCCTCTCCGGGATAAATTCGTCAGGAATTGGGGTAGAATAGCTACATGTGAGGGCAGGTGGAGGGGGGGCCTTTCCCGAGGCAGTAAGACCACACGGTTCTTGTGGGCTGCTTGTAATGTTTTCCGGTGATGTAAAAGAGCCTTACCCGGGTTGGGTGCGGTTGGGTGGGGGATGAGCGTTTATGCCGGCAAGGTCAAGAGATGCGTCATGTACGGGGGTTTCATGTGCTATTCTCTATTGAAGAGGCAGGGGTGAAATCGACTTGACTTGGATGATCAGGCACGGGGGGACGGAGGGCCAAACGTTCGGTGGAGCGGAATCTATTTACACGTGCAAACTGGTGGGACGATGCCGAAACTAACGGCAGGCGGGTAGCAGAGGCGAAGGGGGCTAAGTGCGGGATCTACGGAGAATCTTGTCAAATGTTAGTTTGGAGAGCGTCAGGTCAAGCGTCATTTGACTTGGACTGGTCGACAGCTTGCCATCCCTCATCAAAGTTGACCCTGTTTTTCATGTGAAAGTTGAAGTTGGCCTACTGGGAGCCGAACCACGTGAGGCGATCCGGGGCAGAGCGATAGAGTCTTATGCAACGCACCACTCACTCACTGGTCGACCAATCACGAAGAGCTCTTTACTTGGCGGACGGAGGGGGCTAGTAAATAAGAATTAGCTGGGGTAATAGATGGGAACTGGGCGGCAGCCAGAGGTAAGCGTGGGGTGGTGATGAGATATCTTCCGGAGTGGGTGCGGGGGAAGTGGGCGCGGTGAGGCTTGGAATGACTGAAAGATCAAGTTCCAACAATACCGAGATCGGAAAGACGCGGGAGCGGACGGTCTGCGTTCTCTTTCTTCATGTGCCGACGTTGTGATGTGTAATTGGCTCGTATACCACTGATGATTGCAACAGCTTTGCGACAAAGTTGTCCTTTTGCCATGGACTCTCTAGGGTGAGCAGGGCATCTCGGGCCAGGGCAGTTTCAGTTCAGGCTGGCGTTGGTTGTAAAGAAATATCAAGCCAGGCACAGATGCTCTTGATAAAAGAGAGCAGAACCGAGCGGTGTACGTTTGGTAGTGCATGATGTTCTGCCGAGTAGTTTTCCAGGGACAGATGCAGGACGTGGATACCGTCAATGGTTTCTGGCCACTCTTGGTGTAATTGATGGGGCGGACAAGGCAGAATATGCATTCACTAGAGGGCGCGAAATCGCAGTCCCTCGCGAGAAAGAAGACGAAAACGAACCCCTGCACACAATGCGTTGACCTCTCGGCTACTCGGCATTTTGCTGCATCACTTGCGAATGTCTCGACGCGATGCAGAGAATGCTGCTCAGACAATACCGTCACGACCCTTGCATGCATCTAGCGATGAGGAAATGCAGCACAGGCAAGCTAAACAGATCTGCTACCGACGCGTCCTCAAGGTCGTTGCAGGCGAATTCTTTGCCGCCGCCAGATATCAAAGGCCCACCAAAAGCCAGAGAGGGTGTGCAAATAGAACAGGTTGGAGATGCGCATGAGAATTCTCCATTTCCTCGGATGAAGTCGGAGGCTAGCGGTTGGGGAAATGCGGGAGGCGTTGGGGGGTGGTCCGTTTTCGGTTGCGGAACAGGTCAACATTGATGCCAAATTGGTTGCAATTTTGCGGTATGGGGTAGGTAAAGATGCAGGGTTGCTTCAGGCAGCCCATGTTTGATTTTCCGTGTCAAAGGGATAGTTAGAAGGTCTCCCGGCTTGCCAGTAACATCCCAGTCGCCTCCGGATATATGGAATTCTTGTCACAAGCCGGCAAGCACACCGCCGCGTAGAAATTCATCATGTCGAGCTAGACAGCTTTTCGCCGTCGTCGCTTGACGACTCCAACTATTGTGGAAACGCTTCTCCAATTTCCCCTTGCCCCTCTAGGAGTCAGTTTGTTGGCTGGGTAATTGTTGGGTGGAAGCTCTGTCTGGTACAACCACTAATACCAACCGGCGGGTTAGTTAGCGCTGGGACAACGTATGCCGACACCGGATATGAAGAAATATTGAATGATGCGTGTTCTTCTTGCAAATTGCTTGAGCTAGTTGTTGGGGTCGGGACTGTTATACGGTTGTGGAAACCGAAGAAAGAGGGTTTCGGAGAGGAACGCTCGATGTATCAAATCCGTGAGATATTCTGTGGTACCAGCTGATGTAATAATAATAAGGCAGGGAGGTTGCGGCACGGGCTGCGGCGGTACCAGTATTCGTCAGAAGCGCAGCGCATCCCAGCTTGTCTAGGTCAGGATAGCCATGCGGCAGATGGTGTGGAGCAACTAGAACTTGGGCCCATGACGGTAAAATGGGATTGGAAGTTGAAAGGAGAAGAAGGCGACAAGTTTTCCAAACTGGAGAGCACTGGCGAATCTGACAGAGGTAACGTTTGATACTGGTCCAGGGTATGAAGAAGGGTGGGGGATTTTGCGTCGTTGCTAGTAGTGTTGATATTGTTATTGTTATTGTTTGGGATGGGAAGTGGTAGACTTGTCGCAGCCTTTTGCTTTGAAACGTAAATCTGCCGCTGGTTGTCCGTGATGCAGCCATTTACGTCGGTAGCGGCGGGAGGGATTGCAGGGATTGCCCTTTTTGCCACGGTTACAGATGCAACGGATCAACTTGGCTTTTCCGGCATGGAAGCTTGTTTCGTCTGGTGGATGGGCTGGGGGAGACACATGGTCGAGGCGGTCCGGGCGGTATTGGTGTGAGCCTGAATACTGTGGTTTTGTCATGATTTGAGGGAGTGGTGAAGAACGAGGGTGAGATGAGCCAAACAAGGGGTTGAGACGATCCAGTAGTGTTGATGCCCGACGAGGAAGGCAAACGGCGGACGCAGCTGGCAACTCGGCAGCTGGCAGCTTGGCAGCTGGCAGGGGACGAAGAAGATGCAAACGGGGATTGTGTTGGAGGAACAACGACATCGAACTTATTGAGCTGGTATAATCCCGCCACGCTGACTCTTCTCGGCAAATACTTTCTTCTGCTCGACCAATTGGTTGTCCAAAGACGACTTTTCGCCGGTGCTATCGAGGACTACTCCGGGGAGGTGCCGTCGGAGACTGGAGCCGGCCGGACTGGCAGACGGCCGACGACGGACTGAATATTGCAGAATAGCCTTCGCCGCACAGTGGGACGTGGGGGATTCCGCTGCAGTATTCGCACATGGTGGCGTTAGTGTTATACGCTTTCTTATGCTTTACTAATAGATAAGGTAAGTGGTGGTTCATTTTTCATCACTTTGATTTTACCGTGTTTCTTTTTTCAAGACTATGAATCGGATAAGTCGGCTCTTGGTCCCCATCGTAAGTAGGGGGATTGGCAATCCCGACAGAAAGCTGGCCGGGCTCGCTCGTCTGAAGTGGTAGACGCGAGGTACAGAAACTGTAGAAACTACCAGGGCCGTCCTACCAAAAGAAGCAATACAAGGTGGTAGCAATGCCAAGAGCCGTACGGGCATTGTACGGACTACGGACCGCAAGCGAGACATGGGGTGGGCGTGGTGTGGTGTGGTTGGGGGCGTTGGCTGGCGCAAAGCGCGTACCCAACAAATAGGAGTCTTCCGATTGATCCATTACTATGAACAGATGCATCGGAGGCGGTTTCCTCTTCTTCCAAGGTGGCGATTTTGCCCTTTTTCATTTAAGTCAAATACGGGTGAGGCGTAAGGCGGTGTTGCAATACACGAGGGCTTGTATTACCGGGTGGTGGAAGAGGGCACATGACAAAAAGTAAAGGTACTCGTCCGACATATTCAAGTATAAGCAGTTGGTCGCGGAGACTGCCCCGAGAATAGAAGAAAAAGGCGACAGAAGACGAGGGAGCTCAGCAAATGATAATGTCAATCAATTGCGTAAAAAAGGAACTCCATTTCTCCAATTTTGAAATGACCGAGACTCATACACTTTGTCCTCTACCGGAGCCGCCCGTCCACAGACTGACTTGTCGCGACTTTGCCCGATCGTCTCCTCGCCAAGTACACGATACTGGAAAAAGAGGCGATTTCCACCAGCTCCAAAAGTACAGGTACCTCAACCCAACACCCACCACCAAGGTGCCACAAAATAACACCAGACACACAATGATAGAAAAAGACGGTCTCGCTAGCCTCACCCCCTCCTCGATTGCTTCTCCAATTTCGTGTTGCTTATTTTTTCGTCTCTGTCCCGAACCTGTTCTTGCAGTTAACTAGTTGCCTGGCTCTGCTTCTTCTTTTCCCGCATTGTCCATCCATCGTGGGGTTGGCTCGGCAGTCGTTCGTTCGCATTCCCTCCCTCACTCAACCCGTAACTACTTTATTATACTCGCCTCGCGCTCTCTCCTCGCAATCTTCTTCTTCCTCCCCCTTTCTCCTTCTTATTAACCCTCACTCGTGCCGTCTCAGGAAAGCACAGCAAACGAGACCAGATACATTTCTCCAATACCGACCCTGCTTTTATTCACCAGCATTAGCATCCACACCATTGTTCTAACCGCTGCACGCGACCTCCAGTCCATACACGCGTTATCCAGCCTCTCTTGAAACGTTGGCCAAACCAAACCAAACCCCTCGACTTCAACAACCCATCAGGTACGTTCTTCCGTCGCCATTCCGAAACCTCCATTCAGCCGCCTCTCCTCTCGCCTCTCTTTCCTTGTGCTTCCTATTCGTCCCGACTTGGCTTATTAGGCCGTGGCCCAAAAGCCCCTCCTCACACCCCCCTCCCCCCATGCCCCTCCCGACTCGGAGCCCCAGCTCAACTCTGACTCCAAATTTTTCTGGATCCCCTCCGATGCTCAGCCGCTCTGCCTCAATTTGCCTCTCACCCACCCACTGCCCACAACCAAACGCACAACTTTTCCCTCAGTCCCTTTTCAATTCCTCTCATCTCGTTGAAACGTCTGCTGTTGCCGCGTTTCTTCCAATCGCACACCCCCTCTAGTCCTTTTTGATTGACCGCACTTGGCTTCCTGATTTGGTGGCTCCGCGGTGTGCATCACATCACCCTCTGCAACCCGAGCGCCTCCAACACGGACCGTCCCTCACCCACCCTGCTTCACCACCCTTTCTCTCGCCTGTCTTTTCGCCTTGCTCCCTTCTCCACTTGTCATCCTCTCACACTTCGTATATCTTCCCCTCGCCCAGCCCTCCCCGTCGCTGAGTGATGTCGAGACCAAGATTCTCTGCTCTAGCCACCGCTTTAGCAAACAACCCTCTTGCTCATCGGCCCTCACTCCTGTCGCACACTTCTGCTGTGCAAATGGCTTCGTCGTATCCCGTTAGCACAGACACGTCCGACATTCCCACTCCTCGCTCCGCCTCGATTTCCTCCATTGGTTCGAGAACGTCTGCCCGCTCTATCTCTCGATTGTCTGCCCGCTCCACCTCGCAAACTTCAACCTCGAGACAATCCTTTCCCACTCAGCGGCTAACCCAACGCAACACAATGAATGTAGTCGATATTGCTGCCATCCAAGAAGCCATGAAAATGACTAGTTTGGATCAACACCGCGGCTACTCGCAAGACCGCTTCGCCGAGGTCAAGCAGACCCAGCCCACCGAGTACCTGGAAGAGTCTGATGCTGCCGGCTACCAAATCATCCGTGAACCTCACTGGAACAAGGGTACGTTGCTCTTCTCTCGTTGCTCGCTGTCGCTGTCGTGGATTCGTTCCGTCGAACTGCGACCTCGGTTTGTCGTCGATTCACCACTCATGCTTGCAATCAGGTCTCTCTTTTACTCCCGAGGAGCGTGTCGCCAAGAACCTCACCGGCCTCATCCCTCACACCATGGAGAGTCTCGAGACCCAGAGCATCCGTGCCATGAAGATGATCCAGAGCCGTCAAACCAACATTGACAAATACCTCTACCTGTCAAACCTCAAGGCTCAGAACATCGACCTCTTCTACCGCCTCCTCATGGACAACATCCGTGAGCTCATGCCTCTCGTATATACTCCCACCATTGGCGACGTCTGCCTGCAATACTCCACCTTGTATACTCGGCCGGAGGCTCTATACATCTCCATCAAGCAGCGCCGATCCATCAAGACCATGCTCCGCAACTGGCCCTGCACAAAACCCGAAATTTGCGTCGTCACCGACGGTTCCCGTATCCTTGGTCTCGGCGATCTTGGCGTCAATGGCGTTGGTATCTCTGTAAGCCCACTCAACCTTTGTGACTGTGCACGCGCTAATTCTTTCAGATTGGCAAGCTGTCCCTGTACACTGCCGCCGCCGGCATAAGCCCAGAAAAGACCTTGCCTATTGTCCTTGACACTGGTACGGACAACGAGTCCAATCTCAAGGACCCCCTGTATCTGGGTCTCCGTCAGAAGCGCGTCTCCAAGGCCATCCAACAAGATTTCATGGACGAATTCATGGATGCCGTCAAGGAGATCTACCCCAACATGGTCGTCCAGTTTGAGGATTTTGAGAGCGAGAAGGCCTTCAACTACCTTGACCGCTACCGCAACACCCACCGCTGTTTCAATGACGACGTCCAGGGTACCGGTGCCGTCGTTCTTGGTGGCTACATTGGTGCCGTCAACCTGTCTGGAGTCCCCATCGAGGACCAACGCCTCGTCTTTATGGGTGCTGGTTCTGCCGGTGTCGGCGTTGCCAAGCAGCTCGTCGAATATTACACCAAGCGCGGTCTCAGCCCGAGCGAGGCCCGGGACCGTTTCTGGCTCGTAGACACCAAGGGTCTTGTAACCAAGGACCGCGGTGACCACCTAGCTGAGCACAAGCAGTACTTTGCCCGAACTGATAACCACGGCCAGCAGTTCCGTACTCTCGAAGAAGTCATCGAGTATGTACGCCCCAGTGCCCTCATCGGCCTGGCGGCCACATACGGCGTCTTCACCGAGTCGTGCATCCGTGCTCTCAAGCACTCCGTCGACGGTGGCGGTCCTAACCGCCGTCCTATCCTGTTCCCTCTGAGCAACCCTTTCACCAAGGCCGAATGCACCTTTGAGCAGGCCGTCGAGTGGACGGATGGATCTGTCATCTTTGCCTCTGGCTCGCCGTTCGCGTCCTTCACCGTCTCCGGCCCCAATGGCAATGAGATCACGTACCACCCCAACCAGGGCAACAACGTCTATGTCTTCCCTGGTCTTGGTCTCGGTGCCATTCTCTCCCAGGCGACGCGCGTCACTGACGAGATGGTGTACACGTCGGCCGCTGCTCTGGCCAATTGCCTGAATGCAGACGAGGTCGCCAAGGGTCTCATCTACCCCAGCATTGAGCGCGTCCGTGAGGCCAGTGTCGTCATTGCCCGTGAGGTCATGAAGGCCGCTCGCCGCGAAGGTGTTTCCACTCTTCCCGAGGAGCTCTGGAACGAGTGGGAGGAGTGGGGTGATGTGGCGCTGACTTCGTACATTCGGCAGCGCGTCTATGAACCCAAATCGTTCATGGATGCTGCCAGCAGCCGTTTGTAAACGGACCCGGAGCGCTCCCATCTTGAAAATTGGTGCATGTCGAGCGATATAACGCGAGGGTATAATGGATTGGCGTTTGGGATTTACTTGCTCTTTCTTTGTCACACGGCCCAGGGGCCGGCTATGTCGCCCCCTCGAGGGACTCTTCGGTGTGGTTGGCTTGACGATGCCACGATTCCCATGCTGGGATTTTTGTTTTGATGGCATATTTGAGCGTGGATTCATAGCAAAATGTGGCGTGCATTCTCTTCCAAGGGTGTTGATACACGCCTTAAATAGAATTGGCTGATGCCACATTCTGCGACTCTCGACCTTCGTGTTGACACCGTTCGCGTGAGCTCCACAGATGGTTGAAATAATGTAAAGTGCTCCGAATGAAGCCGTCCAAAGGCTGCCGTCAAGAACCAGCAAACTTTGCCAGTGCGTTATGAACGTGTCCACTTGACGGTTTCCCTCAAAATCTGCCCATCCCTTTAATGAAGCAACCATGTCCCATCTCAGGCTTGCTTGCTGCCGAGTGGGTGAGTTGACATGGGGATGAATGTTTTGGTGTTCAACGGAGACGCAAGTCCATTTTCAGGAAGTGTCCGTCCCGTTGTGAACCCTAGCAGTGGCCGATACTCGCCGCTGACCGAGTCAACGTCGAGCACGGTCAATCAAATGGGGCATGGATACCCTTTTGATATCAGCATCCCACATTGCGATGCGCAGCCTCGTATTCCAGAGTGCTGACTGGCCAAGGCGCGTGAGAATGAGGCGCTGTCATCATCTCCGTCGATTCTCATGGCATGCGGCTCCCGCTCCCCTAACCCATCAAGAAAAAGAAGGTAGTACCAAGCCGTTTCGTCCATTCAAAACGATGTTGTCGGGCATTCTTTCAGCCCCAACGACGACGGACCCAACGACGACGGACGCAGTCCATGTTTGCTGGGATTCCTTATTTTGGATTCCGCATCAGGAAAATCCGGCATCTCCAAGGCACAATCGGCGGTTTTTTTGTTGGGGGGGGGGGATCGGGGGATTCCCAGCTTGCCGTTCTCATTTCTCCGTCCCTGGGGCAGACGGGAAGACCACCATGGCTGAGTCAAGTCGGGTGATGGATGGGAAGAAACAAACAATCATTTTCGAGAAGAAGAAGCCATGAAACCCTTGGGTTGGAAACAAAGAACGAAAAGTGGAAACGAGGATATAGTTGGATCGGTAAGGGATAACAAAAAAACATGAAGAAGAGAGGAAGTCGGGGAAGTCGACGAATGGGAGAATTGGCATATCACGGTTCACATGAGACGGAGTAGGAGTGGTTAATTGGTGGTGGTGCGACAAAGGACCAGCAATTGGCTCGATTTCCGAGCGCTCCAGTTCGGAGCGCCGAATGCGTGCAGCTCGGATCTAGGAGGTGTGGGCCGGGATTGACAAGGGAATGAATGGATGTTTATTCTTTTTATTGTTTTTCAGTTTATTTTTGCATGTAGGATTACGAATGAAGCCATTTGACCAAGTAGCCTTTTTATTTCTTTACTTCGTACCAAGATGACCTCTTCTTGTGTTTTTGTTGTTGAATCTCGTGATAGCCACTGGTGAACGAGAGACCGTGTATTACCATCAGTTCCAGGACCATGTACATACATGCCTTGACTAAGTTTCTGGACACGACCTCTTTTGGATGAATAAGACTGGCCATCGACTACAGACTACAAATACAAAAAAAGGAACCCTATTTCTTTGTCACTCGGCGAGTGCCGGGGGGGGGGGGGGGGGGGGGGGGGGGGGGGGGGGGGGGGGGGGGGGGGGGGGGGGGGGGGGGGGGGGGGGGGGGGGGGGGGGGGGGGGGGGGGGGGGGGGGGGGGGGTGGGGGGGGGGGGGGGGGG